>JBAKBP010028694.1:0-28203 GCA_037953745.1 Lithodes maja | reverse complement strand
GTGTGTGTGTATGTGTACTGAAGAGGTACACTTGACCAAAACAAAGTTTTTACACTAACGCTCTAAACATTCTGGAAGTTGGTCGAAATCTTATGATAATACCTCACAGACGTATGTTTCACCCGATTCATTCCGTTCACACTAGATTATTTACAGCTCACCAGTGTAAAGATTGTTTTTTGGTCGAGTGTTCGGTCGCGCTAATAAGTCATGTTTCCCAGCTGTCATTACGTTTGGCTTGCTCTGTGCTGTATTAATGTCTGTCAGATGTTGAATAGGGTGGGTAAGTGTAGGAACATGTTTGTTTATTTCACTCGATATGAAGAAATGAAGCTTAGATATTCCTGATACCAATTATTGATCAAAACATACTTGGTGCCAAGACATCACTTATTATCGCGACTGTACAGTATGGCCGTATTTATTTGCTTATACATTTATATATTTTGTATTTTTATAGTTTCCTCCCTAGACAACGACTGTTTACTCCGAGACCCAAACCCTGGCCCAATATGAAGCCTCGAACACCATAAACGAACCCCCGAAATGTAAACCCCATCTGTACCCTGCGACGTCTTTTAAATTTTATTGTAGCTATATTTAGACGATTTTGTGCAGTTTAAGAAGGATCTGTGGTAGTAAATATGGTTAAGTGAGATAGTTCGAAGCCTATTAATTACTGGAGGCCGTTTTTAAACTTAATATAATCGTCTAAACATAGGATATCATTAAAAAGACGTCATCGGTACAGAAGGGGTAAATACTAGGCATAATGTAATAAGGTTCAATTCAGTTCGGTATAGGTTCGAAAACTTAAGGCCACGGAAAGGTTATTAACCCGTTCAGTACCAGGGACGTCCTTTTCATCATATTCTGGACATTATTAGACGATTTTATTCAGCTTAGGAAGGACCTCTAGCAATAAACAGGCTTCAAACTATCTCAACCAAACCTTTTGACTACCACAGATACTTCCTAAGCTGCATAATATCGTCAACATGTAGCTTGAATAAAATATAACCCACGTCGCTGGTACTCAATGGGTTAATATTTATGAAGGTGGATCATTGAATTATGGCAAACTTACGATATGTTACATAACATATACAGGTCTCCCTCGATTTACGATAGGTTACGTTCCTGAAAACCCGATCTTAGATAGAAAAATCATATAGAAAACCCTACTAGAACCCTATAGAATAAATGCTTCCGGAAATTATCTAAAGAAAAAGTCCCTTGTGGAAACCTGGTGACGTCACACATTCAGCCCCGCCCACCACCACAACCAGTCTCCGTTGTTGGTTCTGGTGGTCGGGTGTGTCAGTGTTCGCGGCTACATTATTATCCGTTTATGTGGATTTACGGCGATTATCGGCAGCGAGGATGGGATATATCTGAGTCGTAAGAGTGATGGGAATGAGTTGAGAGGACGTGCAAAGCTTAGTGCCACTGCTAACATAAGGTAAACAACTAACTAGGCCTGCACTACCACTGTTCTTATGGCATTGTGATTTTTTGGGGGAAGTTAGACTTGGTCCTATATTCTTAACTGTAAACTATATGAGATGAGATTCCTGATCTGCGAAAGTCAGATGATGCGGCACCTTGTCTTGTCGGAGGGACAGGGTGCCTGGTCAAAATGCCGGCGTGACAAACTGCCGACGCCGGTATTTTGACTCGCCACCAGCACCGGCATTTTGTCTTCAATGGATACGTCGGCATTATGACTTAATAACCTTTTTTCCCGAGGTTGTGACTGATATATTAATAACGATGATCGGGTGGACCTGACTCCTTTCCCGCGCAAGGTCCCGGATGTTGAGGTGAGGTTGGAACGCTTGTGGTCCGCGGGTTGACAACCATAAATTACAGTTTGCTATCAATTTCGTGTGCATTGTATTTAATTCGAAAACGATCAGGTTCCCGTTAGCATTAGGCCTATTAATTAGTTCAGAGTAATGTAGACTATATTTACAAGAAAACTAAAATATTTGTTTTCCTTGCCGGATAAAGTTAGAACGAGAGTATAAACAAGTTGGCGCCGTCTTGTCAGGGGACCCGCAGAGGGCTGCTCTCGGGCAGCATGCTATGCGGGGGTTGTGCAGGGGAATTAGGAGCAAGGGATAGGATCGGATCAAGGAGATAATGATTAGTGATCCTATTTCTAAAGGAATCAAGAGTGGGGCTCTTTACTACGTGAGATGGGTGTGATTCCACTCTTGGATGCTGCGGGGCAAACATTGGTACCTTGGGTGTTCGCCACGTGTCATTGTTTGCACCCAATACAAGTTTGCGGGTAGAGGTTTCGCCACTTCGCTCCTAATTTGTCATATTAGACTAGATAGCCTATTATACACTCGTGTATTAAATAATATAGCCACTGTGTGTGTATGTGTGCGTGTACATTGGCTATGTGTTTGTGTGTAAGAGATCACATGTGACCTAAGGGTATTAGCTACCCTACTTCCTCTATAACTCCATAATAGCCCATCTTTCAAACATCTGTCCATCATTTCCGTCCACAACCATTACAATAACATTCCCTACTACAGACGTGCAGATGACATTTCAGTACCGATGACATTTCCATTATTTTATGTTAACTATTAGACGATTTTATTCAGCTTAGGCAGGACGTCTAATGGTCAATATACAGGAGGCGCTACAATATAGGTAGCAAAATTATAATGGTAGTTTTGGGTTCCTATCATCATATGCTTCATTTCTATATACTTTTTATCCCCGGGAAAAAAACAAAAAATCTTGGGTTTTTTATGTTTTTCTTGGATTTTGTTTTTATTTTTTGTATTAACCTAACCAAAAAACCTAACCTAACCTAACCTAAATGTATTTGGGGGCTATTAGGTTAGGTTAGGTTAGGTTTTTTGGTTAGGTTAATGACCAAAACAAAAAATCCCAAGAAAATAAATGAAAAATCCCAAGATTTTTTTTTTTTTTTTTCCCGGGTATAAAAAGTATATATAAATGAAGCATATGATGATAGGAACCCAAAACTACCATTATAATTTTGCTACCTATATTGTAGCGCCTCCTGTATATTGACCCGTCTAATGCTTTGCCTTCTTACGCATCAAATCAACCAAGCTACAGACCAACATGGTGAAACACATACAATAGCACTGGATATATCAAAGGCATTTGATAGAGTCTGGCATCAATCCTTATTGTCGAAGATGTCACACTACGGCCTTGCATCATTAGTTCCACTAATTTCTTCTTATCTTCATAACAGAAAAATACGTGTAATGGTAGATGGCCTTTATTCTCAATTTCACTCAATAAATGCTGGTGTTCCCCAGGGATCAGTTTTGGCCCCAATTCTGTTCCTCATTCATATCAATGATCTCATATCTACCACTCATAATCCAATACATTCCTACGCAGATGACTCAACACTCCACAGTTCCTTCACATTTACCAATTCTTTCACCCAACCCGATCTTATAAATTCAAAAATAAACACTGCAATTTCTCTGAACTAGGACCTTTCTAGAATTAATGGATGGGGACAAAAGAATCTAGTTTCCTTTAATGCACAGAAAACCAAGTACATTCAATTTTCTAACCGACAGAATCTCACTGACTCCCATATATTTTTTAATGATGTAAATATTCCCACTTCCCCTAGTATTGACATTCTCGGTGTAACATTAACTACTAACTTGAGCTGGACACATTATGTTAGAAGCATTGCTAAGAATGCCTCTAAAAAACTGGGACTCCTGTACAGAGTTCGAGAATTCTTCACTGACGAGCAGTTGGCCGTGATATATAAAAGTCATGTGCGTTCTCAGATGGATTACTGTTCACCTCTGTGGGGTGGAAGTGGAGTGGTTGCATTGAGGCAGTTGGACAAAATTCAAAATAAAGCTATTAGATTAATCAATAACCCTGCAATCACACAAGACCTTCCTACATTATCCATACGAAGAAACGTTGCATCCCTTGCATTATTCTACAGATATTTTCACAGCAATTGTTCCGAGGAACTTGCTTCAATTGTGCCGCCTCTCCACGTCTTTCCCCGTAGAACTAGGGCAGCTGAGAGCGCCCATGAATTTACACTTTCTCCTCCACAATGCAGGACTTCTGCTTATCAGAATTCATTTATCCCCAGAGCTACTACTCTTTGGAATTCACTTCCCTCGAATTGCTTTCCACAAACTTACAATCTACAAATGTTTAAATCCAGTTGTTACAAACATTTTATGAATGGAGGATGCCTTTAGGCACATGGACCTTTTTGTTTTATCTGTGTTTTTCCTTCCTCCGTTCATTGTCTCTTAAAAATAAAAATAAAATAAAAATTTATTTAAAGAGTACATAATATATCACTTAATCCTTCCGTCGTCGGTACTGTCAGAAGGGGCTAACAGGTAGCAGCCCCTCTAGCATTAATTTGTTACTCGTATTTTTTTGTCTTTGTTGTTCACGTGTGGTACCATTAAGCCTTGTTACTACCGGATACGGTATAATTATAATCTAACCTACTGGTATCAGTATTGGTTGACTCGGCACTGGTAGAGAACTACCATACTGGTTGAAATGGTGTTGTGGTTGAGTTCTGTTGTGACCCTTATATATTATATTATTTTGGCCGTTATTAGACTATTTTATTCAGTTTAAAAAGGTCCTCCATCAATTAACAGGTTTTTGTAATCTCACTTGACCCTATTTACTACCACATATCCTTCTTAAACGGCACAAATCGTCTAAATATACTTAAGATAGGCCTACTATTGAAAAGACGCCGTCGGTACATAAGGGGTTAATGAAGCTGTGGAGCCTCATCAAGACCCAGTAATGAGGGACCAATTAGACCTAACCCAGACCACCTCATTAGGCTACCAACCAAACCCTCCGCCATCAAGGAAGCACACCGAGATCAACAACATAATTAGGAAGTTCTGTGATACGCTTTGATGTACGGTACAGCTGGAATCAAAAGTTCAGCTAATTTAACATGAATAAGGCCTAACCCCTTGTGCTTGATGTCTAACGCGAGCACTTATGTTACGGTACCAGTAAACAGGCCATAACATCGGTCAAGGGAGTATACTTCGGACATTTCTGGATACAAGTACCGGTATATAAGCTACAGTTATGGAAACATGGCTCTGCATTATGGAAGAACACCGCAGACATACTTGTATTTCCATAACATCGTGTATTTATCCCATAACTGCGGTTCATTATATTTTTTCCAGAATGTCCGAAATTATCTCCCCGTCCAAAGTTGCGTCATTTTACCAGTACTAAAGTCATACCGGTACCGGTCGCTTGCATTAGGGAAAAACTTAGGACTGGATGCACAGCGTACGTATAGGCTATATGCAGGTGATGGCGTTTGATGCACATGATAAACTCCGACGTCATAATTATGCTTGTAGTATTTTTCGTAAAGCTGGAATCACATGAGCCGTTTTTCGAGCAATTTTTACGGGCAATTATGGTCCGACAGCTTAAAAAATTACACTATCATAATTCAGCCGCCTAACATACTCTACCTTCAGTCTAGTTACCGATACCAATGCAAAAAAGTCCCGAAATATAACGAGAAAAAACTTGCTCATGGAAAAGTGACGGAAAAATCGCTCGTGTGGCAGCAGCTTAACTTATGACTGATTTTAGCATCTGACACCGTTTCTGTAGAATTTAGTACTGGTACTTTTCTTATTCTTTATGGGAGGCCACCTCGCTTTTTTTTATCTTTCTCTCACTCTCTCCTTGACTTGTATCCATTCGGCCCCATTCAGCTTACTGTTTTAAGACGTTTACCCCCATCCAGGTGTTCATATTTTCCTGGCGAGCTGTAGCGATCCAGCATATATATAGTTTTGTTTTGACAGCAAGCTAAATTTGTACATTTTTTGATAGAAACATTTCTCCGGCGAAGCCGGATTTCTCCATACAATGCTGGCTCGCTACCGTTCGCCAGGAAGAAATCGACAACTGGATGGGGATACACGTCTTAAAACAGTTGGCTGAATGGATACAAGCCAGGGAAAGAGAGAAAAGGAGATAAAGATAAAAACAAAACGGTGACCCCCCCTTAAAGTTGGCTCAAACACAATAAAGTTCCCTGGTAACGATCCGTAGCAACCCTGAGTGCAGCCGACATTTAAAGGGAGGTTTTTGTTTGATCCCTAGACCTCCATCAAGCTTAAAATTGCACCCCCTAGACCTCATGTTGCGATAAATTTGTACATTTTTCGGCCGAAGGCCGGTTCCTCTTAAATTACAGGCTCCCTATCGCTCGACAGGAAAAAATGTACACATAAATGGCACGAAAGGTTTTAAAATTGACAGCAACCAAACCCTCAGCCATCAAGGAACATTACCGAGAT
Source organism: Lithodes maja (assembly GCA_037953745.1). NCBI lineage: Eukaryota > Metazoa > Arthropoda > Malacostraca > Decapoda > Lithodidae > Lithodes > Lithodes maja. Next base: position 21,835 of record JBAKBP010028694.1, on the reverse strand, counting down.
CAACAACATAATTACCAACATAATTAAGGGAAGATGGGTCGTTTTTCTGGTCCCCCTTCTTCCTTTTATTTAGCCCCACTAGTTTTACGATTATAAGACGTATAACCCATTAGTTTGGTGATTTTAAGACCTATCGCCCCATTTCTTGGTCATTATTAAGACTTCGTGTCATTTAGGTGTCAATTTTTTCGTGGCGAGCGATAGCGAGCCTATAATTTAAGAGGGATCGGCCTTCGGCCGGAACATTAAGCTTGTTAGAGGTCTAGGGAACAAACTAAAATCCTCCTTTACAATGGAGATGAGTTAATAATTCTCGGTAGCATAATATCTCGGTAGCATAAATAGCCTAAACAAGCTATAGGTCCCTTAAGGATGCTATGGAACCTCATCTTCAAGACCCAGTAATGAGGGACCAATTAGACCTAACCCAGACCACCTCATTAGCAACCAAACCCTCAGTCATCCAGGAACATTACCCAGATCAACAACACAATTACCAACATAATTAGGAAGCTCAGTGATACCCTTTGATGTACGGTACAGCAGGAATCAAAAGTTCAGCTAATTTAACCCGTAATGTACCGGCGACGTCTTTTTAATAATCTGCTAGCTATATTTAGATGCTTTTGTGCAGTTTAAGAAGGATCTGTGATAGTAAAAAGGGTTAAGTGAGATGGTTCGAAGGCTGTTAATTGCTGGAGGCCCTTTTGAAACTGACTACACTCGTCTAATAGTAGCCAAAATAAAATTAAAAGGACGCCACCGGTACTGGACGGGTTAACATGAATAAGGCCTAACCCTTTGTGCTTTATGTCTAACTATAGGTAGCGCCAACGAACTATAGGTAGCGCCAACGAACTATAGGTAGCGCCAACGAACTATAGGTAGCGCCAACGAACTATAGGTAGCGCCAACGAACTATAGGTAGCGCCAACGAACTATAGGTAGCGCCAACGAACTATAGGTAGCGCCAACGAACTATAGGTAGCGCCAACGAACTATAGGTAGCGCCAACGAACTATAGGTAGCGCCAACGAACTATAGGTAGCGCCAACGAACTATAGGTAGCGCCAACGAACTATAGGTAGCGCAAACGAACTATAGGTAGCGCAAACGAACTATAGGTAGCGCCAACGAACTATAGGTAGCGCCAACGAACTATAGGTAGCGCCAACGAACTATAGGTAGCGCCAACGAACTATAGGTAGCGCCAACGAACTATAGGTAGCGCCAACGAACTATAGGTAGCGCCAACGAACTATCGGTAGCGCCAACGAACTATAGGTAGCGCCAACGAACTATAGGTAGCGCCAACGAACTATAGGTAGCGTCAACTAACTATAGGTAGCGCCAACGAACTATAGGTAGCGCCAACGAACTATAGGTAGCGCCAACGAACTATAGGTAGCGCCAACGAACTATAGGTAGCGCCAACGAACTATAGGTAGCGCCAACGAACTATAGGTAGCGCCAACGAACTATAGGTAGCGTCAACGAACTATAGGTAGCGCCAACGAACTATAGGTAGCGCCAACGAACTATAGGTAGCGCCAACGAACTATAGGTAGCGCCAACGAACTATAGGTAGCGCCAACGAACTTGACAATAATCTAGACCCCTTAACTTCTTATAACTCAAAATGAATGAAAGCAATGAAGCTGACATTTCTATCATTTGGGAAGAGTCCACCAAGAAATAGGTGTGGAAATTTACAGCCCGTTTACTCAAGTTCCTTTAGAGTTACGCATAGGTATGGGATCGAGATAATTGTCAAGTTCGTTGGTGCTACCTATAGAGGGCCTGTGTTACTAAAAATCTTATACCTGTCGTCTGAATGAGGCACACAATTGGGACTGGATGCACAGCGTGCCTATAGTCTATATGCAGGTGATGGCGTTTGATGCACATGATCAAATCTGACGTCATAATTATTATGCTTGTTATATATTATTTAGTACGGTAACTTATGACTGATTTTAGCGTTTGACACCGTTTCTGTAGAATTTAGTACCGGTACTTTTCTTATTCTTTAAGGGAGCCCATCTCGCTTTTTTTTCTTTTTTTTTTTTTTTTTTTTTTTCTATGTGATTGAGGGAGGCAAAAGGCATAACTGCCTATAGCGAGTGCCTCCCCCATAGTTGAAAGAGTGACAGGGCCAAAATCAAGGGACGTTCGAGCCAAAATGCCTGGACACACGGAGTTTGAAGCAATTTAAGTCATAGGTAGAGGGAAAGACTGATTCTGGGAGAGAGTTCCAGAGCTCAGATGTTGAGTAGAAGAAAGTTTGAGAGTAACGTTTCACTCTTGGGTTGGAGAGTTGCACAGAGTACGGGTGGGATTGAGTTGCAAGACGGGTACCACGTGCCCTACATAAAGGAGGTGGTATGCACTGGGATAGCTCTGAGGAACACTGATTATTATAGTAGCGATAGAATAGCGAGAGAGATGCAACATTGCGGCGGAGAGAGAGAGATTGCAGAGAGTTGGTGAGTGGACGGGAGTTAATGATACGAAAGGCCTTCCTTTCAACTTTGTCTAGGAGAGCGGTGTGAGAGGAACCTCTCCACACATGTGAACAATACTCAATACAAGGGCGCACTATGCCCCTGTACAGAGCAAGAAGCTGTGCAGGGGAAAAGAACCCCCTAAGGCGGTTGAGCACACCCAGCTTCTGGGAGGCTGCCTTAGCAAGACTGGTAATATGGTCCCTCCAAATGAGAGCAGAAGAAAAAGAGACACCAAGAATATTGAGAGAAGATGAAGGGTTGATTTTTGTATTGTTGAAGAATAAAGGATAGTCCGCTGGGAGATCCTGACGGGTAGATAGATGGAGAAATTGGGTTTTGGAAGCATTAAAGTTAACAAGGTTTTCTCTGCCCCAATTGGAAATAGTATTTAGATCAGAATTTAAGAATTCTATGGCTTCATTACGTTTGTCGTTGAGGGATTGCTGGCTGGGGCGTTCTGAAAAACTAATGGAGTAGTGTAAGGTTGAGTCGTCTGCGTATGAATGGATGGGAATTAAGGTACAGTTAAGGAGATCATTTATAAATATTAGAAAGAGAATAGGAGATAGGACAGAGCCCTGAGGAACACCGGAGTTTATAGGGTGAGGAAGTGAACAATGGCCGTCCACAACCGCAGCTATGGAACGGCCGGAAAGGAAATTAGAGACAAAGGCACAGTGGAGGGATAGAAACCGAAGGAGGGTAGTTTAGAAATTAAAGATTTATGCCAGACTCTATCGAAGGCTTTCGATATGTCTAGTGCAATAGAAAAAGTCTCACCGAAGTCCCGAAAGGAGGATGACCAAGAGTTAGTAAGATATGAAAGAAGATCACCAGTAGAGCGACCCTTAAGGAAGCCATACTGGCGATCTGAGAGCAGATTATGAGAAGAGAAATGCTTAAGAAATTTGGAAGCAAGAATAGTTTCAAAAACTTTAGAAAGACAAGAGATAAGAGCAATTGGACGATAGTTGGAGGGTTGAGAGTGGTCACCCTTCTTTGGGACAGGTTATTTATCTTTCTCTCCCTCTCTCTTTGGTTTGTATCCATTCAGCCTACTGTTTTAAGACGTTTACCCCCATCCAGGTGTCAATATTTTCCTGGCGAGCGGTAGCGAGCCAGCATAAATATAGTTTTGTTTTGACAGCAAGCTAAATTTGTAAATTTGTCGATAGAAAAATGTCTCCGGCGAACCCGAATTTCTCCATGCAATGCTGGCTCGCTATCGCTCCCCAGGAAGAAATCGACACCTGGATGGGGATAAACGTCTTAAAACAGTTGGCTGAATGGGGCCGAATAGATACAAGCCAGGGAAAGAGAGAAAAGGAGAGATATATTAAAAAAGCCGGTGACCTCCCTTAACGTGAACGACCACCTTAGACTGTTGCCTCATTCAGCCTAACATGCCTGTTTGCCTTCATTTGACCAACTGTACCTGGAACTAGCCAACTGGTACAGACACCCATAGACATGTTTCGACCTCATACGTTTTTAACCCATCCAGTCCCAGAGACGTCCCTTTTATCATAATTTGGCAACTAGTAGACGATTTTATTCAGCTTAGGAAGGACCTCTACCAATTATAAGGCTTCAAACTATCCCAATCATCCCTTTTAACTACCACAGATCCTTCCTGAGCTGCATACTATCGTCTATATCTGGCTATAATACAATATAACACACGTCGCTGGTACTGGAAGGGTTAAATAAGCATAATGATAGTGGCAGGCTTATGCATAAACTATTATTGTCTAAGCTTTATAATAACATAAACTATTATTGTCTAAGCTTTATAATAACATAAACTATTATTGTCTAAGCTTTATAATAACATAAACTATTATTGTCTAAGCTTTATAATAACATAAACTATTATTGTCTAAGCTTTATAATAACATAAACTATTATTGTCTAAGCTTTATAATAACATAAACTATTATTGTCTAAGCTTTATAATAACAAACTATTATTGTCTAAGCTTTATAATAACATAAACTATTATTGTCTAAGCTTTATAATAACATAAACTATTATTGTCTAAGCTTTATAATAACATAAACTATTATTGTCTAAGCTTTATAATAACATAAACTATTATTGTCTAAGCTTTATAATAACATAAACTATTATTGTCTAAGCTTTATAATAACATAAACTATTATTGTCTAAGCTTTATAATAACATAAACTATTATTGTCTAAGCTTTATAATAACATAAACTATTATTGTCTAAGCTTTATAATAACATAAACTATTATTGTCTAAGCTTTATAATAACAAACATCTCAGCGTTCAGGAACCGCATTGTTTGAGTGGTCATTATTTTTTAGGTTAAGGGGAAATTTGGATGTTTTTTTTTGTTTACCCTTCTCCCTCATGTTTATCCCCATAAGTTTTGAGATTTTAAGACGTTCACCACGTTAGTTTGGCGATTGCAAGACATTTCACCCAATTTCTGTCAATTTAAGACCTTTTGTACCAGTTAGGTGTCGTTTTTTTTCCTGGCGAACGATAGCGAGCCTATTTTTTTTCTATTGCAAAATGTATGAATTTATATCTTGGGGATAATTTTCTAAAGCTTGATGGAGGTCTAGGAAGCAAAGTTAAAAATCCCCCATTAAGTTAGTTAGCATTTACGCGATACATGGGTCACAGGAGGGTCAAGGTAAAGCTGGTAGAGTATCACACGAACGTTTTTTATCTCAACTTTATTGAACACTGGTCTGGGAGCACATGAAGTAAACTTTGTAAATAACTGTGTCGCCTAAATTAACACCTTCAGTACCGGTGACGTCCTTTTCATTGTTTTGGCAGCTATTAGATGATATTATTCAGCTTAGGATGGACCTCGAACAATTAAAAAGATAGACTAGCCTACCGGTATGTCATTTAATCCTGTGACCTACCTCATATCCTTCCTAAGCTGAATAAAATCGTCTACTAATATCCAGAATATGATGATAAGGACGTCCTCGGTAGTGAAAGGGTTAATCTATCCCACTTTTCCCTTCATCAGAACCGTCCACCTTATCTACCCCCCCCCCCCCCATTCCCTTCCCTAACCTTCCCCACACGTCCCCAAGGTAAATATACATAAAACAAAGTTTAGGATTTAGTGTTATGATTATTATGTAATTGATAGCCTCATTATATCATTATTGTTATTATAATAATAAATGTGTATGTATACACTGTATATTGTGAAATGTGTGTGTTATTGTATGAATTATTGTGTGTATAGGTATGTATGTAGGTATATGTACATGCATGTGTGTGTGTGTGTCTGTGTGTGTGTATGTACAGTATATGTGTATATATATATATGTATATACTGTATATGTATTTATGTGTGTATGGGTGTATGTATGTGTGTGTATATGTAGGCATGTATTAAACTGGAGTGGGAGGGTCATTCTATGACAATAAGGAAAGTAGAAGGATTATAACAAACCCGCGCTAAGCCTAAGCCCAGCTTAGCTAAGGGTCCTTCTTAAACAGTTAGGGACAACTGGTTTGCTAACAAGTATAGAGATAAAAACTTACTAAATGTTGTATTCATGTTTGTGTTTATATTGTACATGTATAATATGAGTAGGGTAAAACACTGTTTTATCACCTTTGCCCTTTTGAGACGTGTAATTATGTATTCCCATGTATTTATGCTTTCTCAATAAAGAATCAATCAATCACAAACATGTCACTTCCTCCACTCTCTCCCACTCACTCACTCACTCTCTCTCTCTCTCTCTCTGTCTCTCTCACTCACTCACTCACTGTCTTTCTGTCTCTCTCTCTCATCTCGCACAAACTCGTCACTCTTCCCCTTCTGACCAACTACCCAACAGGTCTAATAACTTCCCCTTCATTCTGGTCAGCTTGTCAGAATTTGCGTAAGCAAACCAAACAAATACCGTACCGGTATATGGAAAAACAATTACAAACTTGTATTCTATTATCTCTATTATATAATTAGGCTATTTTGTCATAGGTAGGCTATATTCGATTCAATAAATACGATTAGAGGTTTGTGTAGTGTAGTATGGATCCACAATAATAACTCATTTACAAAATATGGTATACCGGTACCTTTGCAATGTGTTGGTAACACTGTTTAGTACAGTGTTGATATTTAGTTAGCTAAGGTGAATACTTCCTTCATTATCAGAAGAGGAAACCATATCCCATTAACCCTTTCGAGCTCTAAAGCGCAGTTCCCATACCTCTGTTTTGACCTCCGTTTGGGACGGACCTACGTCATCGATTGGCCGTGAGTGCTCTCCCAGGATTTTTTTTTTTTTTTAAAAGACCTCCGTCTACGTATTGTGAAAAACCTGTTATCCTCCGGCAAATTACGGGGTTGAGTGAGTGAAGTGAGAGACAGTGTTGTATGAGGATACATGTTTTCATAATACGTGTTGCTAGCCCCAAACGCGCGAGCAACTGTGGCTTTCAACCATCCGACACATCCCCTTTTATTTATGTACATCAAACATGTTAAAAACAAATAAGGAGTTAAAACTTCACGAGCGTTAAATCCAATGTTGCCATACTACCTCTTAGTTCGCCCAGTTGGGCTTACTTTAAGTATAAATGGCAAATTATTCGTCTTTGTGGTACTGCTTGACACAATTTATCATGATATGCACTATGTAAGGTCAAAATATGGGAGAGTATTTAAAAAACCTGAAATCCAAGTTAAATTAACGAGCACTAGCATCAAAAGAGGCAATGTACTTCAAGACTTAATTTGTTGATTTCGGAATAAATATTACACAATATCCATAATTGGTCGTCGTGACAACATGCACAACTATCAAATTACACTTTCTATACAACTCTGGCTTCACAAAATGGAAAGTATGAGACTATTTAAAAATGTTGGCTACCTTTTCGCTTTGCTCCTGGGCTATAAACATTGGCAGTACTTCAGAACTCGCCCAACATTGTGTCCGTGGCGGAGAGGGCTAGTGTTTATCTTGTTTACATTATAAATACGCACTATACGTACATTATGTGTGTGTATGCATAGGCTATAAGGTGTGTACTATTCATTGGTGACCAGTACATGACAATATAATATGCACCATAAATATACGTAATTGTCTTCCGTCGTCTGTCCAAAGTTAAATCCCAGTCAAATTTTCTGTGACAGGATCCGGGATTGTAAGCGCGCGAAAGTGAGAACTATAGACCTCGGTTCCCGCTCGCAGGAGCCCACGCGTGAAGGGACCGTCGTCATCGATGACATACTGTAGATCCGTCCCAAACGGAGGTCAAAACGGAGGTATGGGAACCGCGCTTAATACGCGTTTCTGTTTTGTTTTCTGGCTACTATTAGACGATTTTATTCAGATTAGTAACGGTATACGGAAGTCAAAGGGTTGATTGATATACTATTTACCGTACCCTTTTAATACCCACAGCTCCTTCCTAAGCTGCATAAAATCGTCTAATGATAGCCAAAATAAACTCCTAAAACACGTCAGAGCTTCAAGGGGTTAATATGGTGACGTCACGTATATTATTCTAGCTATCATTAGTCCTAGACGGTTTAGTCAGTTTATGAAAGCTTTCTAGTAATCAGAGTCAACACTTTCACAATGTGATTCCCACAGGGGGGTTTCCTAAGCTGAATAGAAATGCTAATAGATAAATAATAAGTTTTCATACTGCAATGATTAGGCTAAGTTGATATTATGATAATGGTACACTCGTTTTTGACCGTGCCTGTACGTACCGAACTCTCCACAATCCCGTTTTCTTTTCCCATCTCTCTAATTTGTCACTCAGCGGTAAAATGTAATGTTTTGCCCAATTAATAATAGCCAAATAAAGAAGCCGTTTAAGGGGAGATTTCCACTTGAGTTTTTTTTCTTCTAGACTCCTTTCTCTCTCATGTTTAGTCCCATTGCTTTTGATATTCTAAGATGTTCGCCCGATTAGTTTGGTGATTTTAGGAACCTTTGCCCAATTTCTGTCAATTTTAAGACCTTTCGTGCAATTTAGGTGTCGATTTTATCCTGGCGAGCGATAGCGAGACTGTAATTTAAGAGGAACCGGCCTTTGGACGGGACATTTGTCTATCGAAAAATGTACAAATTTATCTAGAAAGGGGGTCTAGGGGGTAAAATGTTAACTTGATGGATTTCTAGGGAACGAACTAAAAACCTCCCCTTAATGACTTACACACACGCATAGTTTACATAACAGACTCAATATTTTGTTTATCACCCACAGCATCAGTGTATACAGTATATTGAACTTGATATATGTATATCTATCTATCTTTCTATCTGTAGGCTATTTACACATTTAGCATAATTATACAGTATAAACTATTGATCTATTTTATCTCTTTTGATATCCCAGTAGCATTCCAACCCCCACACTGATAACCCCCACACTGATAGCCCCCACACTGATAACCCCCACACTGATAACCCCCACACTGATAACCCCCACACTGATAACCCCCACACTGATAACCCCCACACTGATAACCCCCACACTGATAACCCCCACACTGATAACCCCCACACTGATAACCCCCACACTGATAACTCCCACACTGATAACCCCCACACTGATAACCCCCACACTGATAACCCCCACACTGATAACCCCCACACTGATAACCCCCACACTGATAATAGTTGTTAATACAAACACCTGACAGTTTCTGCTCATCTTAAGGGGGTGACCTGCTTTTTTTCTCTCTTTCTCTGGCTTGTATCTATTCGGCCCCATTCATCCTACTGTTTTAAGACGTTTACTCCCATCCAGGTTTCAAATTTTTCCTGGCGAGCGGTAGCGAGCCACCATATTTTGTTTAATGTTTTTGACAGCTGGTTAAATTTGTAAATTTCTCGATAGAAAAATGTTTCCGGCGAAGCCGGATTTCTCCATACAATGCTTGTTCGGTATCGCTCACCAGGAAGAAATTGACAACTGGATGGGGATAAACGTCTTACAACAGTTGGCTGAATGGGGCCGAATGGATAAAAGCCAGAGAAAGAGAGAAAAGGAGAGACAAAAAGCAAGTGACCCCCCTTAAGATGAGCAGAAACTGTCTGGTGTTTGTATTAAACACTATTATCAGTGACAGTGTGTGGGTTCAGTTATTCTAGGTTTGTAGTCACGTCACTGCATTATTTACTCTCTAATTTATCTTATCCTAAATTGTCAACCGGCTGACTTTGTCTACCACGGACCCCGAGGGCAGTTAGAACGTACGGTCGCGCTAATAAGTCATGTCCTAGCTGTCATTACGTTTGGCTTGCTCTGTGTTGTATTAATGTCTGTCAAATGTTGAATAGGGTGGGTAAGTGTAGGAACATGTTTGTATATTTCACTCGATATGAAGAACTGAAGCTTAGATATTGATGATACCAATTATTGATCAAAACATACTTGGTGCTGAGACATCACTTATTAACGCGATTGTACACAAGTGTCCTCTGTGACCAGTCCTTTCGTACCTAAACTTAAGGGAAGATGGGTAGTTTTTTTGGTCCCCCCCCCCCCCCCCATAGCTAAAACTATAGATGCCGATACCATTCTGTATAAACATGTATAAACACTCACGATTTTGTGTCAGAAAAAGTAAAGTTGCAGGTTAAAAAGTACGGTATATATAAAATGTTAACCATGACTCCACCTTTAAGTTGGACCAAATAAAGTTTCCTGTTAACGATCCGTAGCAACTCTTGAGTGCAGCAGACATTAAGGGGAGGTTTTTAGTGTGTTCCCTAGACCTTCATCAAGCTTAAAATTGCACCCCCTAGACCTCTTTTCAAGATAAATTTGTACATTTTTCGGTAGAAAAATTTCCCGGCCGAAGGCCGGTTCCTCTTAAATTACAGGCTCGCTATCGCTCGCCAGGAAAATATCGACACCTAAATGGCAGGAAAGGTCTTAACATTGACAGAAATGGGGCGAAAGTTCATAAAATCGCCAAAATAATGGGGCTAAAGATGAGGGGGGCTACTACTATTTACACACACACACACACACACATACACACACACACACACACAAACACGGGCACACATTACAGTTCTCGATTTATCTCTATTTTCATTTACACACGCACGCACACACACACAAACAAATACACACAGGTGCACATACACCCGATCCCTACTACTATTTACACACACAAACACGGGCACACACTACAGTTCTCGATTTATCTCTATTTTCATTTACTGGTACTTTCATTTTTCCTATTTAATTGACTTTACCTATCATATTTCTGACAGTCATTTACCCACAACCTTTCTACTAATTCCAGTTAATACCTATTTTACTACCATCCCTTAAACCCTTTCAAGCTCCAATACGCGTTTCTGTTCTGTTTTCTGGCTACTATTAGACGATTTTATTCAGATTAGTAACAGTATATGAAAGTCAAAGAGTTGATTGAGATAGTATTTACCCTTTTAATACCCACAGATCCTTCCTAAGCTGCATAAAATCGTCTAATGATAGCCAAAATAAACTGCTAAAACGCGTCGGAGCTTGAAGGGGTTAATAGCTACTTTATTATTTATAAGGTAGAATACTTCAGTCTCGCCTTTATCATCAACATATTTGATCTGATTTCTATCTGCACAGAGTTACGTTTTCCTATGTATTTCCCCTTTTCAGTTTTATTACACCAGTAAATGTTCCTTATATTGTCTTGTACTGTCTTCGTAGCGCAATGGATAAATGCACTGAATTTCGGTGTGAGCATCCTAGGTTCGAATCCCTGGACTGCCACATGTATTTGTTGATTTCATTAATTGAATTTAGGAGTAAAGTCGGTTGGTGGAGGGAACATAATAATTATCGTTTCCTACGGGGGTATGTGACCCCCATCGAAAATATCCTTAAATTGCAGCCCCCTCGGGTTAAAGGGAATACTCTCCTTCAGCTAGTCATCAATAAACACGAGCCTTGCGATTGTGGATTAAGAGTTGGTTTAGGAGTTGCTTACTAAGGTATAATATTTCTGGTTGGCTGAGTTAAATAGTGACATCAGAGTTTAAAGTGTGTGTACTTACTCTAGTTGTACTTACTCTAGTTGTATTGCGGGAGTGAGCATGCTCGTTATTTCCCGCCTCCTATATGTGTAGGTGTTATATGTATCGTTGGAATGGCTGTGGATGTGTGTGTAGTCTGTATTTTTAGCCAATTGGCGACATCGGAAACGAAGGCTTAGGGTGGATCTGTATGGTACCATTCTCACTATAGACGGTACCGTCTCGCCCGAAGGCTTAGGTAGCCATCAGCTTTCGTGAACCATAATTTGATACCCATCTCGCCTTGTACCATTTTTGCCAACCCCAGATGGGACGTCACAACGTCGTCCACTTATTCCAGGTACCTATTTACAGCTAGGCGAACTGAGGCTAACACATGAAAGGAGACAAGCCCAATTTGTCTCTGCCCGGCCGGGGGATTGAACCCCCGACCCCTCGTGTGTGAGACGAGAGCGCTACCTACTAGGCTACGGGCTGTGTGTGTGTGTGTGTGTGTGTGTGTGTGTGTGTGTGTGTGTGTGTGTTATTCACTTGCTTGTTTCGTCAAGGGGAATCCACGCAATGCGAGCTAAGCTCATTATTATCGAGCCTCCTTAACTGGGAATGTATTGCGTGAAATGCATGTTAAGTGTTTATGTATCGTTGGAATGGCTGTGGATGTGTGTGTAGTCTGTATTTTAGCCAATTGGCGACATCTGGAAACGAAGGCTTAGGGTTAATCTGTATGGTACCATTCTCACTACGGTACCAGTCTCACCCGAAGGCTTAGGTTGACCAGTAGCTTAGGTGAACCATATGATACCCATCTCGCCTTGTACCATTTTTGCCAACCCCAGATGGGACGTCACAACATCGTCCACTTATTCCAGGTACCTATTTACAGCTAGGTGAACTGAGGCTAACACATGAAAGGAGACAAGCCCAATTTGTCTCCGCCCGGCCGGGGGATTGAACCCCCGATCCCTCGTGTGTGAGACGAGAGCGCTACCTACTAGGCTACGGGCTGTGTGTGTGTGTGTGTGTGTGTGTGCAATTTAACTCTTAAAACATAGTGTGCCCACAATCTTGCCATTATTATGAGCCGCTTTTGTTTTCAACGGCACGTGCTTAATAAACCAGTATTAAGGGGGGTGACCTGCCTTTTCTCTCTTTCTCTGGCTTGTATCTATTTGGCCCCATTTAGCCTACTTTTTAAAGACGTCTATCCCCATCCAGGTGCCAATTTTTTACTGGTGAGCGGTAGCGAGCCAACATATGTTTTGAGATGTTTTTGACAGCAGGCTAAATTTGTACATTTTTCGATAGAAAAATGTCTCCGGCGAAGCCGGATTTCTTCATAATTATAATGCTGGCTCGCTATCGCTCGCCAGGAAGAAATGGATACCTAGATGGGGATAAACGTCATAAAATTGTTGGCTGAATGGGACCGAATGGATACAAGCCAGAGAAAGAGAGAAAAGGAGATAAATAAAACAAAACAGGTCACCCCCCCTTAATACTATGATTATATTTGCATAATTATGTGTATGGTGATAATTGACAGTGGAACATTTACTCCATATCCAGTATAAGGTAAACGAAATCATAACATTGTTTATGCTTTACAGAAACAGTTAAGCTAAAACATAACACACTAGCTCATCTTTCACTATTTATTTGTAACTAGAACATTTATTTGAAAGTAGCAATATTTTACATAAGCAGATCAATTATAATTAAGTGAAGGTGAGAGAGAATGTGGCTTTATATGTCTTATGATAATGAACGGTTTATGAAAACACGGGGAATTAAAATATCCCGTTAATATTATCTTGGGATACAATACTCCCCCCCTCCCCCGCTCTCTCTCTCTCTCTCCTAACCGATGACCAAAATTTCTCTCACATACTAATTAACTCAGTCACACACACATTCGAAGGAATGTGTGAGTGTGTGTACATGTTCTGTATGTATGTCCTCACTTGTTTATGTGTGTGTAGTGGTTTGTGCTCAGTTTATTCTTCATTATATCTGTATTTCAAATAGTCCATATGGTGCACCAAATTAAAACGATCAAAACGCCAACTAAAATGTTCCGCTAATTGTGTAATTACTGGTACTATTTATAGGCTTGTTTTTCACTACAGGTTTAAGGACGTAAATTATCAGACAGCTAATTACTTTCCTGAAATCCAATACGCAATCTAATTAAGCTAATATTTCCCTTGTGTGTGTGTGTGTGTGTGTGTGTGTGTGTTACTCAGTTACTTGTTCGTCAAGGGGAATCCACGCAATGCGAGCTAAGCTCATTATTATCGCGCCTCCTTAACTGGGAATGTATTGCGTGAAATGCATGTTAAGTGTTTTATGTACTGTTGGAATGGCTGTGGATGTGTGTGTAGTCTGTATTTAGCCAATTGGCGACATCGGAAACGAAGGCTTAGGGTGGATCTGTATGGTACCATTCTCACTATAGACGGTACCGTCTCGCCCGAAGGCTTATGGTGGGGTCACACATTCACGTATATTGCTCCCGTCAGCTCCCGTCTGTTGTAAACGAAGGTATATTGGTAGTTGGCAACCGATAACGTAAAACGTAAAGGCATAATACGCAAAACTTATATGAAAATACGGTCAGTCGGGGGGGTACTCGCGCATGGCGCGAGTAGAAACGAGTAGCCCACGTGGGTCCGGAATGTTGTGGGTGCAGCCAAGGCCGCGCGGTTGTTGATTCTAGTTTAATCAGGAACGTGGCTCGCCCTCACGTATGTCAAAAGACGGCAAAAGTTACGACCGACCTGGCCACCACCGTCGTCTGACCAGAGCAGCATCGTCGGACGTAGCAGCTACCATGTCAGACGAGAGCTGCTCTGGTCAAATCGTAGAAAGTTCCAGTCGAACGTGGAAGTATACGTTAGTTAGGCCGCATCTGGCAGAACCGCCGCACTGCGGGTTGGCGGAAGACGCGGCACCGTTTGTACGAGGGGACAACGGGACCAGCTAGGGACCCTCCAGTCACACCTCTCACCACACCCGGAGCAGCAACCAACAAGCCAACCCTGCCACCCTCTGCACCCTGCCGAAAACAAATCGTAGCAGCGAAACGACTGCACCTATGGCTTTCATATTTTTACCACATGTACCTTACCCTTTAGGCTACCCACCACAAAAATCCCAAATCCCTCCTCCCACCCACTCGCTGACTGTCGGTCCCGTCAGAAGGAAAACAAAGGAAAATCTGTGGCGGCGAAACGACTGCACCAATCGGTTCCATATTTGTGTGACAAGTCTCTTACCCTTCTGCCTTCCCCCCACCACACCCCCAACCGCCTCCCACCACCCACTTCTAGCGTATCCGTACGAAGAAAAGGAAAAAAGGAAAATCCGTGGCGGCGAAACTACTGCACCAATCGGTTCCATATTTGTGTGCCAAGTCTCTTACCCTTCTGCCTTCCCCCCACCACACCCCCAACCGCCTCCCACCACCCACTTCTAGCGTATCCGTACGAAGAAAGGAAAAAAAGGAAATCCGTGGCGGCGAAACGACTGCACCAATCGGTTCCATATTTGTGTGACAATTCTCTTACCCTTCTGCCTTCCCCCCACCACACCCCCAACCGCTTCCCACCACCCACTTCTAGCGTATCCGTACGAAGAAAAGGAAAAAAAGGAAAATCCGTGGTGGCGAAACTACCTCACCAATCGGCTTCATATGTAAAAAATATCTGGCACTGGCAGAAGCACACCGTCAAAATTGGCTGGCACTCAGCGGGTAACTCCTCCAGGATGAATTCCTCGATGTTGTTCATGGTGCCGATGAAGGACTGGGAATGGGAATGGTGTGGCCATTCCTGCCCTTTTGTAGTTCCCAGATTCCAACCCAGACCTACGTGGTTGACAAAGACTGTCTTTGTCTGTGTTTGGTCAGACAGGGTGTGCCTACGATTGGCCAGAACCGGTCCAGGTACGACCAAACAAATCCCAAGACGTGTGGCCTCAGCTACGCCGGTCTTGAGGGGGTGTGGCATGGGCGTGGCCTGTTTTCCAGCAAATCGGGCAGCCCATTAGGTTGAATGGGGCTATGCCTACGCACGGCGCAAACACGTACGTAGTTCACTACGCCTCCATTACGTCTGACGTAACACTGGCCCCGTTACGCTACGTCTGTCGGGAAGTGCAATAGACGTAGAAGAACGGGCGTTCATCGGCAAAAACTACTCGTGTCTTTGCGATACGCCGGACGGGAGCTGACGGGAGCAATATACGTGAATGTGTGACCCCACCATTAGGTAGCCATCAGCTTAGGTGAACCATATGATACCCATTCTGTGTGTGTGTGTGTGTGTGTGTGTGTGAGAGAGAGGAATATCGTTTGGGTATTATCTTCATATATACCGGTACCACATTTCAACATACAGTCTCGACAAACATTATATACGGTACTGCAAGGTAATGCATATTTTACGTGCATATTTCAGAATGTGACTTATAACTCTTTCTGGGTCATATCTACTGTACCGGTATATGTTTACACATCATATAGTTTACGTTAATAACTTGCTGCCTTATATCTGATACGCCGGGCTAAGTTAGAGCCTATGCTTTATTATGTGGTATATGTTTACACATCATATAGTTTACGTTAATAACTTGCTGCCTTATATCTGATACGCCGGGCTAAGTTAGAGCCTATGCTTTATTATGTGGTATATGTTTACACATCATATAGTTTACGTTAATAACTTGCTGCCTTATATCTGATACGCCGGGCTAAGTTAGAGCCTATGCTTTATTATGTGGTATATGTTTACACATCATATAGTTTACGTTAATAACTTGCTGCCTTATATCTGATACGCCGGGCTAAGTTAGAGCCTATGCTTTATTATGTGGTATATGTTTACACATCATATAGTTTACGTTAATAACTTGCTGCCTTATATCTGATACGCCGGGCTAAGTTAGAGCCTATGCTTTATTATGTGGTATATGTTTACACATCATATAGTTTACGTTAATAACTTGCTGCCTTATATCTGATACGCCGGGCTAAGTTAGAGCCTATGCTTTATTATGTGGTATATGTTTACACATCATATAGTTTACGTTAATAACTTGCTGCCTTATATCTGATACGCCGGGCTAAGTTAGAGCCTATGCTTTATTATGTGGTATATGTTTACACATCATATAGTTTACGTTAATAACTTGCTGCCTTATATCTGAAACGCCGGGCTAAGTTAGAGCCTATGCTTTATTATGTGGTATATGTTTACACATCATATAGTTTACGTTAATAACTTGCTGCCTTATATCTGATACGCCGGGCTAAGTTAGAGCCTATGCTTTATTATGTGGTATATAATTTATAATATGATTTCATTCAGCTTATGGAACAAATAGGGTATATGGGAATCATAAGGTCTATAATTTCCTTTTGGTCATTTTGAGTTGACTACAATTGTCAAGTAATAGCGGAACAAATGGTAGAAAGGCATCATCTTGCACAAAGGATTAAATCTGATTTGGAACAGCATCATGAGGTAATTAAAAAAACTTACCCACCAGCAGTAAATTATACCATTCCTGGTCTCCAATGAGTGAGAGTTTACATGTCCCCTTCCTTCAATTGTTGCAGGTCTCTCTCTCTCTCACTCTCACCAGCAGTAAATGATAGGGTTGGTGGTCCCCCAATGAGTGAGGGTCTGTCCCCTTCCTTCAATTGTTGCAGGTCTCTCTCTCTCTCTCACCAACAGTAAATGATAGGTTGGTGGTCCCCCAATGAGTGAGGGTCTGTCCCCTTCCTTCAATTGTTGCAGGTCTCTCTCTCTCTCCAGCAGTAAATGATAGGTTGGTGGTCCCCCAATGAGTGAGGGTCTGTCCCCTTCCTTTAATTGTTGCAGGTCTCTCTCTCTCTCCAGCAGTAAATGATAGGTTGGTGGTCCCCTAATGAGTGAGGGTCTGTCCCCTTCCTTCAATTGTTGCAGGTCTCTCTCTCTCTCTCTCTCTCTCTCTCTCTCTCTCTCTCTCTCTCTCTCTCTCTCTCTCTCTCTCTCTCTCTCACCAGCAGTAAATGATAGGTTGGTGGTCCCCCAATGAGTGAGGGTCTGTCCCTTTCCTTCAATTGTTGCAGGTCTCTCTCTTGGTAATAAACTTCTGTCCCCTATACCAATCAGTTCTTCCATGTACAGTTACCTCCTTTATTATGTGTCAGTATTTAATCTCTCTCTCTCTCATTCCTTAAACATACCTTTATTAAACGTTATGTAATATGTGCAGTCACTTAACTTGACTTTCATTAGATCCAGGTCCACAAAGTCTATTTCTATGAATAGAGGGTGTTTTTCTTCACAAATGCCTGTACATATTTGTAGTGACACTCTCTAACGGTGTGTCCTACTTTCAAAATGTCATTAATAGTGTCCGTTCTTGGTTTGATTAAAAGCTAAAGCTCTAACAATACGCATTGAATATATTGATATGGTCAGTAAGCGTGCATTACATGTATCTGTAATTTTTACTAGAAACAAATATCGAAGTAGACAAGGACTTTTAAGCGTGACTGTACTGCCGCAAATAACACCATAGTCCCTCATGGCCAAACATCTATGGGCCCGTTCTCTCTAATGACGCCAAAAAGAAAACGGACTGCAACACAATAATTATGAACCAATTTCTGGGTTCATGTTTCGGACTTTCTGGTATGTCCCTTTGTTTTAGGGGTCTAACTAACTATAAATATGGCGTTGCCTTTATAAACGGGGATAGCTATCCAGTAAATGTTTTTTAAGGGGATAGGACTCGCTTTTTATGGACTTCCTTCTCCCTCATGTTTAGCATATTAGTGTTGAGGTTTTAAGAAGTTTGTTCCGTTAGTTTGGCGTTTTTGAGACCTTTCGCCTCATTTGTTTGTCAATATTAAGACCTTTCATGCCCTCCTAAGAGTAGAAGGAATCGGCCTTCGGCCAGGAAATGTTTCTACCGAAAAATGTACTAATTTATCTTGAAAGGGGGTCTAGGGGGTGTTTTTCTAAGCTTGATGGAGGTCTAGCGAGGAAACTCAAAAATAAATAAATAAATATATATATACCAAAAACCAAGCACTACCCCCTTAACCAACTCTTATGTCCGTAGACTCCGCTCAATATGGGAAGGTAACACTTATATTCTTTGTGGCTCCGTGAACTGAACCAGGGCAGCAATTATAGTTCTTATCCCGGGTTGCATATATTTCGTTTTGCCTATGAGTTATACATAATCTATTTAGACTTAGCAAAATAGTCTGTTTTAGTTTAACTAGCCTACCCTCATTCCTAATCCCTACTAAAGCTGCTAAAGTAAAACCTGTCTCCATTGTTAACGTAACACTATTCCAACAACCTTTCTCTAAAGTATCTATTTCTTTTATCCTCTCCTTTTCCCCAGCTACGGTAACCTAATTCCACAAGGACCCCAATGGAAATACGCCTAACGGCCTTATTGGGCTATCCTTAGTTGGAATTATGCAAGGCTGGTACATGTCATATTTGTAAAATACAATCTGGTACCAACTCTGTAAATTGCTAACTGAATAAATATTATTATTAATATGATAACCTCTCGAAGCTATTATTTATCTATTGACCTGACCATCTGTAACTGTCAAACCACAATTCCTTAAATTTTACCCGAAAATTGGATCAGTGGCGGTAACCTACCCTCTATGGCTGAATTACAACAGTATTTTTTCGGCCAAATTCCTATCGACAACTTTATGCTGGAAGCAAATATACTAAAAGTACGGTCGCGCTAATAAGTCATGTCTCAGCTGTCATTACGTTTGGCTCGCTCTGTGCCGTATTAATGTCTGTCAGATGTTAAATAGGGTGGGTGTTTTTATATCTCACTTAAAATGAATTTATCAAGTTTAGAAAATGCTGATACCAATTATTGAGCAAAATATACTTGGTGCCGAGACATCACTTATTAGGCCGACTGGATTTTTTTTTTTTAGCTGGTTCAAATCAGTTTTTTGTATACCGTACTGTACCATATATACCAATGCCCCCTGTGGTTCGTAGCCTATATTTATGAACAACATTACGGTCATAGTGTTTGTTTTATTATATTTCTTTCATTTTTGTAAACAATGAACTAGAGATATTGCTACACCATCGTTGTCCAAAAAGTGTGTCATTCTAAATGATCGTGTGATTTCCATTAGCCTAAGCCGGGCGTCACACGACTTGTTTTATTGGCGAGTACTATCGGATTCTGAAGTTATCATATTATGTGCAATTTGTATTTGTCCCCAACGTCCCTTGAATTTGGCTCTCTGTCGCTCTTTTGGCTCTGGGAGAGACACTTGTCACAGGCAGCCTATCTTTGATCTCCTTCATACACAAAGGAAAGAGACTAACTTATTCGTCAGACATCAAGATAACAGCGAAACAATTTCGTAACACACACATATCCTAACATTAATCTCTACCTAAGCTAACCATCCTTACATCAATCTAACGTTACGTAATCGAACCTATAATATTGATTACTTTATTATAAATTATCCTGTAAGACATCAGGATAACAGCAAGCCAATCCCAGTTGTTATCACTTGTGAACGAAAACACGTATGGGCGAAACTACCAGTGATGTAGCCAGGTAGGCTTGGTGAGGTGGCCGTCATTGGTGTACCCGGACTCCCGGAGGCAACACACAGCGTCAACGTTACCATGGTAACCACAACCAGAGAACAGACCCACGTTACCATGGCAACACCTCGGGGAATGGGAAGCCTCGTTACCAGGTTTTCCCCCCTTTAAATCGCCTGTATATAACGAGTGTAAAGATTCCCTGCACATCACCTGGCTACGGTGGCCTGAAGTGTGGTTGATAGTTTTAGTTGGCTTATGTGTTTGGTTTCATTTATATTGTACCGAACAATCTCGTGTTACTCATCTCTCATAAAGAGTAATGCATGTGGTTCGGAGGGAGAGGGAACGAAGGAGGAAAACACACACACACACACACACACACACACACACACACACACACACACACACACACACACACACACACACACACAGTTACTGACTGACTAAATACAATCGTCTATTAATAGCTAGGATCAAATATAAATGTCGCCGGTAGAGAAAGGGTTAATATTTCCTCCCTGTGCTTCCATCATTTTATACTACACTGCGTCCCTGTTTCTAAACTCGGTGTTCGTACCCGGGGAACGTTTGTTTCCTCCCTAGACCTCCATCAAGCTTATAAATACCCCCCTAGACCCCCCTTCAAGATAGATTTGTACATTTTTCGGTAGAAAAATTTCCCGGCCAAAGGCCGATTCCTCCTAAAATTACAGGCTAGCTCCCGCTCGCCAGGAAAAATCGACACCTAAATGGCACGAAGGGTCCTAATATTAACAACGAAATGGAGTGAAAGGTCATGAAATACCCAAACTATTGGAACCAATGTCTTAAAATCTCAAAACTAGTGGGGCTAAACATGAGGGAGAAGGGGGTCAAGAAAAACCCCTCTCCCTCCCCTTAATGCTTCTTCCCCGCGCTTCCATCATTTATACACTGCATCCCCTCCATTTATTTCTAAACCCGGTGTTCGTACCCTGGGGAACGCTCGTTGTGATAAGACGGACCCAGGCATTTGGTATTGTTAAGGGGGGTCACCGTTTTTTTTAAATCTTTCTCTCCTTTTCTCTCTTTCCCTGGCTTGTATCTATTCGGCCCTATTCAGCCAACTGTTGCGTTTTCTCCCCATCCAGGTGTCGATTTCTTCCTGGCGAGCGATAGCGAGCCAGCATTGTATGGCGAAATCCGGCTTCGCCGTAGAAATGTTTCTATCGAAAAATTTACAAATTTAGCTTGCTGTCAAAAACAAAATATATGGTAGCTCGCTACCGCTCGCCAGGAAAATATTGACACCTGGATGGGGGTAAACGTCTTAAAAGAGTAGGCTGAATGGGACCGAATGGATACAAGCCAAAGAGAGAGGGAGAGAAAGAGAAAACAAGCGAGATGAGCGCCCTTAACAGATGTGTGGTTCTGAGGGAGGGATTGTAGCGGTGGGAACGATGGAGAGAGAGAGAGAGAGAGAGACAGAGAGAGAGAGAGAGAGAGAGAGAGAGAGAGAGAGAGACAGAGAGAGAGAGAGAGTACAAAGGAAATCAAGCAACAACAGGTCTAGTGACCCTTCTAGGTTGCTTGTCCTCCAAAACACTGAGGATCAAGTGTCCAAACAGTGGTTTAGAGTGGGTAAGGGAACATTGGAAAGGGAATTACTGCCCTGGAACTAATGTCCGTGGCAGGATTAGGGAGTTAGTAG
>JBAKBP010028693.1:0-28208 GCA_037953745.1 Lithodes maja | reverse complement strand
CTTACCTGGGCAAAGGCCACATCATCTACACTGACAACTGGTATACTTCTCCTGCTCTCTGCCAGTTTCTTCATGACAACCAAACGGGGTCATGTGGGACTGTCAGAAAGACAAGAAAGTTTATGCCAAAGTTCACAGGTAATGTCATTCCTCTCACAGATGCCTCCTCCAGTGACACACCTTCAGAAGACGACCTGGCCCAGGAACACCGCGAGAGGCATGTGCGAAGAAGGCGACGAAAGGGGCAGAAATTCAAGCAGCTCGAGAAGTGTGGGAAACTGATAGCCCTGAAGTGGAAGGATAAGCGAGACGTCCACCTGCTTTCCACCGTCCACACAGGTGCCCAGATGGATTCTGGCAAAATCCACTACCGAACCAGGAAGACAATCTACAAGCCCGACATGGTAGTGGACTACACCAAAAAACATGCGCCTGGTGGACAAGTCTGACTGTCAGCTGTCAGGCGTTGAGTGTCTGAGGAAGACTGTGAAGTGGTATCACAAGCTCTTCCTCCACCTTGTTGACATAACGATGCTGAACGCCTACAACTTGTGGTTGGTAAAAAAGGATATGGCCCCAAACCAGAAACTTAAATTCCGGGAGTTCGTGTACAACGTCTCATACCAACTCCTGGAGAAGTATGGCACCACCACTCACAGACGTACGGCATGGCGTGGGGATCACGTTCCTGACCGTATCCAGCTGGGTGTCGAAAGACACTACCCCATCAACACTGAGATGCTTGGTACTCGTCACAGGCAGGCGCAGTGCACTGTCTGCAGCTCCAGTGTCAGGAAACCCCATGTCACAAAAAGAGTCACCTCAATGTGCGCAAAGTGCAAAGTTCCACTCTGCCTGGGTGACTGCTTCAGGGACTACCACACCTTCAAAAATTATTGAGTGTCGCCCTGCCCTGCCCTGCCCTGCCCTGCCCTGCCCTGGACTCGCCCCGTGCCCTGCCCTGCCCTGGACTCGCCCCGTGCCCTGCCCTGGACTCGCCCCCTGCCCAGCCCTGTCCTGGACTCACGCCCTACCTTACCTGACCTGACCTAATTGATCACGCTACCTCATAATGTAACATATATATTATATAATGTATAAGTTCCAAAGATGTCCCTGTGATATAGCTTTTACATTATATAATTGTATGTTTCATTATTTAGTTTATAAGTTTCAAAGATTTACATGTAATATGCCTTATTTTTTTAGTATATCAATATATATGTTTGTTATTAGCCAAAGTAATGTGTATATAATTATTTTCTTACCTCAAATGAATTGTACAAAAATAAATATGTTTCAACAAATCCTGTAAAACCTACTAAGATAATAAAATATAACAATAAAAAAACAAAAAAACAAACAAGGTCATGTCATTGTATTCTTACAATATGATATATTCTATGAATATTTCATATTGTTTGAATACAATGGCATGATCTTGTAAAAAAAAAAAATTATCAAAAATGTTCTAGACAATATAAAACCTTCTCCATAACCCCATCCTGGATTCGATCACACAACCCTAGCACACTTTGAGTTTTCCAGTCCACAACCTTACCAACCATGCCACAGGAGCTCATACCAAATATCACTCAAAACTTTGTGTCTACAATCGAAATGACAATATACAAAAAAAAAATGAATTATCCCACCAATTTACGTTTGTAAATTGATGGGATTATCAATTATATCATGCCAAGGTTTATAAAAGTTTGTCTCTGTCAAGAATTAGTAATTATATAACTTTATTCTGTCAAAAATTGCCCAAACACTCAGCAAAATTACCCCTCTCAGTGCGACTCCACTCATTTTCACACGGTCAAGCGGTGACCCTTGCCGCTCCTTTATGCCCCAGCTACACCAGCCACAGCAGCTCTGTCTGGGAACAAAATTTGTATAAATACAATAATGGATAAAATACTCTTCACAAATACATTTGTATTGTATAATATTGTAAATAAAAAAGAATAATAACTGTGTGAGTGTCGAAAATTGCTCAACCAGCTTTCTTATGTCTCGCCTACTCGCGTATATTGGATTATACATAGTCATGACTGTCATACAAATAATTGCAGTAGATCTCGAATATACATTTAGATTGCATATTACTTGGAAATAAATAAGTAAACGTTTCTCTGGTGGCAATCTACCCTTTCGCAAGTGTAAGGAGACACCATTCTATATTTAGCCCTTTATCGCAAAAGGCAATCTGCCTGTGTTTACTGACCACCGTCGCTGGTGGTCTATAATATAGTACTTTATTTACAGTCAATGGCCTACATGTTTCTGTGGTACTTCACATGTGTCTAAAATGCAATGTCTGCTTGCATAAAAATGCAATTCTGAAGTCCATTTATACGTACGACATACGCATGTCTCAGCTTCTATCTCTCTCTCTCTCTCTCTCTCTCTCTCTCTCTCTCTCTCTCTCTCTCTCTCTCTCTCTCCATTCCTGACTCATGTTATTGTAAAACTCTTGGTGGCAACAAACACCAGACACCTGGAAGACATAAGGTTCAAAATCCCAAGGCATCCATACGCCTCGGGCGCCTTCACAATTGTCACACAGCTGGTTATCTATCTAGAGATCTGCCTGCCTTCCTTCTCTTCACAACTCACTCACTCCCTCCCTGCACCCCTGCATGCCTCCCTCCCTCCCTCCCACCCACCCACCCCCATCCCACCCTTTCAGGCTTCCGTCTGCTAGAAACACATTCACAATTTGCGTAAATATCGCATCAATTGGGCTATATGCGGTATATTCCTTGTTATATGGGACGCCTACATACGTACACGTCTTTATTATAGCATGACAGTGCTCTAAATACAAGATTTACGTGATATTTATGGCGTAACACACCCTCTCCCCTTTCATTCCCAGCACAACTCACTCACACCTTGGTTCACGCATAGAAACTCATTGATAATGTGCGTAAATATCGCATGAATTGGTCTATATGTGGTATATATTTTGATATATGGCACGTATACATACGTACAAGTCTGTATTATAGCATGACAGTGCTCTACATACAAGATATACGTGATATGTATGGCGTAAACCACACTCTCAGCTCATAAATTGCCGCCAAACCTCCAACACATCTTCATTCCCGCCTAAAAATTCTCTTATAAATTCCCTTATATATTGCAATTTTTGGTCACTATGAGGCATATTCATTGTTATATGGGTGGCCTACACACGTATACATACTCTACATAGCCTAAAAGAGCTCAAAAAAGGACATATACGTGATAATACGCGGTAACCCACCCCCTCCTCCCTCTCCTTCTATCCCCTGCGCGCGTAAATATTCGGCAGGGAAATCTCGCCGCTCGATGACAATCTAGCCGCGCGGTGCCATTCGCTCCACATTTTTCAACTACGGACCGTTCCCCCACCCCCCCCAGACATTTTTTGGGGGGTCAAATATATATGGGCCGATGCACGCAAACATTCCCTACACGATGATGTACTTTTTATCGAAATTGGCAATAGGTCCCAAAATCATCATAGGTGCGCACAGTCTTACCCTGTAGAAAAACCCCTGTGCGCCACAGAGAGGTTAAGCATGAGTAACACACAGATAAAGAAAAGGACATGGATAACAATAATTATACAATTTACAGGATTTATTGACTTACGACTCGAGATACACAGGGGAGCGACTCAAATACTCAACCTAATAATTAGTATTGACGTTATACAGGCAGCAATATATATGTATGTATACAGGCAGTAATATATATGTATGTATACAGGCAGCAATATATATGTATGTATACAGGCAGCAATATATATGTATGTATACAGGCAGCAATATATATGTATGTATACAGGCAGCAATATATATGTATGTATACAGGCAGCAATATATATGTATGTATACAGGCAGCAATATATATGTATGTATACAGGCAGCAATATATATGTATGTATACAGGCAGCAATATATATATATGTATGTATATATAATAACCAAATTTGTTATTGCATATTCTATGCCTTTATATATATATATATATATATATATATATATATATATATATATATATATATATTATGTATATATTATATACTGTATATATATACATATACATATATATATATATATATATATATATATATATATATATATATATATATATATATATATATATATAAGACAATGAGTGAGGCAGCGAACATCTTTATTTTCATATTTTCAAACGTTTTGACATATTCTAAATGTCATCATCAGTGATCTAAAAGTTAAAAAAGATTCCAAATCATTAGAAATTAAGTATAATATACAGGTAATACATTTAGCAATAGGTAACATTTATACAATTGAAAGGGGGGCGGCAGACAACATATTATTTAACTGGGGCTTGTTAACTTTGATATATATTGATTCTAGAGTTATCAAATCTTTACTAGTAGAACTGTCAACTATTTTAAAGTTATGTTTAGAAATTAAAGTATCACACAATTCAACATTGTTCCCTTACGGCTGAATGAGGAGGAGCCTTTAGCCGACGACCTGTTCTGCTGGACTGACCTAGATGTTCATCTATTCTCGTTTTGAAAGAGCGAATAGTGCTCCCCAAATACCCAGTTTGGCAACTCGGGCAGGTGAATTCATAGACATTAGATGAACGAAGATCAGTAGGCATTCGGTCTTTAAATGAAAAGAAAGAACTAATTTTAAAGGAATTTTTATGAATAAATTTGAAATTAATTTGTGGATAGAACTTTTGTAAACTTCTGGTTAGATTCTTCTGAATATGGGTTGACAATTCTCCTAGATATGGAAGGGTTACATATATAATCTCCTTATTGACCGCAGGAACAAGCTGTTTGGGTTGGTACTTATTACTAAGGAAAATCTTTACTAGTCTATCAAAGAGTAGGCCATTGTATCCATTGTTTATGAAAAAACTCCGAAGAAATTAGATTTATTTGTGAACAAAATCATACGTTGATGTTAGAGCATATGCCCTGTGAAGAAGTGTACGAATAACATTCAATTTGAAGTTGTACGAACAATAACTGAAAAAAATGGTGCCCAATCCAGAGAATGTTGGTTTTCGGAAAATTGACAATATAAGCCTATTGATATGTTTGACAATATAAGCCTATTGATATGTTTGACAATATAAGCCTATTGATATGTTTGACAATATAAGCCTATTGATATGTTTGACAATATAAGCCTATTGATATGTTTGACAATATAAGCCTATTGATATGTTTGACAATATAAGCCTATTGATATGTTTGACAATATAAGCCTATTGATATGTTTGACAATATAAGCCTATTGATATGTTTGACAATATAAGCCTATTGATATGTTTGACAATATAAGCCTATTGATATGTTTGACAATATAAGCCTATTGATATGTTTGACAATATAAGCCTATTGATATGTTTGACAATATAAGCCTATTGATATGTTTGACAATATAAGCCTATTGATATGTTTGACAATATAAGCCTATTGATATGTTTGACAATATAAGCCTATTGATATGTTTGACAATATAAGCCTATTGATATGTTTGACAATATAAGCCTATTGATATGTTTGACAATATAAGCCTATTGATATGTTTGACAATATAAGCCTATTGATATGTTTGACAATATAAGCCTATTGATATGTTTGACAATATAAGCCTATTGATATGTTTGACAATATAAGCCTATTGATATGTTTGACAATATAAGCCTATTGATATGTTTGACAATATAAGCCTATTGATATGTTTCTCAATCGTAATGTCTAAAAAATAAAGTTTACCGTTATTTTCGGGTTCCATTGTAAAATCTATATTTCTGTGTTGTATGTTGATGTATTCAAAAAATAGAGTCGCGTGACTTTTATCTTTAAAAATAACACGCGTGTCGTCTATATACCTACGGTATCAAACTGGTTTGAATTGTATAGGACAGTTACGTAAATATTGGTTTTCTAGGTTACACATAAAACTATTAGCAAGAGTACAACTTAAGGGTGATCCCATAGCAATTCCATCTATTTGTTTATATAACTCATCATTGAAGACAAATAATCCCTCTTTGGAAACCAGTGATAACAAATCTTTAAAAATTGACTTATTCATTCCCATGAAGTTATCTATCCCTTCGTAAACTAGACCACAACAAATTTAGATAGTTTCGTTGACAGGGATGTTCGTGAATAAGAATTTAACATCGTAACTACACATGTAGTATGATCCTGATAGCTGAAAGTCGGACAAGGATTTAACATCGTAACTACACATGTAGTATGATCCTGATAGCTGAAAGTCGGACAAGGATTTAACATCGTAACTACACATGTAGTATGATCCTGATAGCTGAAAGTCGGACAAGGATTTGGCAAAATCATAAGAGTTCTTGATACTAAATTAATTTGTTACAAAATTGTTGAGAATGGGAACTAGTGGCAGGGTTCGAACCTGTGGGTTTTAATGATTTTGCTTCATCCGTTGACAGTACATATTCCTACTGAAACTATGATTCCCTAAGGACAGACCAATCTCGGATATATATATATATATATATATATATATATATATATATATATATATATATATATACAGTATATATTGAGAATATATCACAAATACACGTGAGCCACTAAATGTTTCTAGTCTCTCAGTGGGGATCGAACCATCGACCATCAGGATGATAGCCGACGCTTTAATCAAGACTGCCGTGGTGTAATTGATTAAAGCGTCGGCTATCATCCTGATGGTCGATGGTTCGATCCCCACTGAGAGACTAGAAACATATATATATATATATATATATATATATATATATATAAAAAAAAGACAAAAGCACAGGGCTGAATTGGTATAGACCAGTGGTTATTAACCTGTTTAGCACCGCACCCCCTTTGGTCAGGACTGTATTCATGATCCCCCCCCCCCCCCGCTGCCTCTGGTGCCTAGATTTGGTCAGGACTGTATTCATGATGCCCCCCCCCCCCCCCTGCCTCTGGTGCCTAGAAAACTATTTTTTCTTTTTTTGTATCCACTCCATATGGATGCTTAAGACGCAAGATACTGTAAAAAGGGCTAACAAATAACCAATCTGCATGCAAGGAATAAAACTGATTAATGGTTTTATGTCAACACTACATGTGGTTGCTCGGAATGACGGTTGTGAATTTTTCCTATCAAAGTTTCTTATTTATATATATCTTTGCGATTACCCTGTATGCATTTGAATGGCCTAGCCCTATTTTGAACTTTGATTACCCCACGCCACCCCTAGCATTGTCAAACGCCCCCCTAGGGGGGCGCGCCTCCCAGGTTAAGAAACACTGGTACTATAGACACAGGAACTCTAGTGAACTAAAGGACCAACATGGACCTCTATATTAAAGGAAGCGTAGCAGGCAATTCTGGTCACGGACCTCACAGGTGTGTGTGCAAAATCACAGCAAGACAAAAGAGACAGTTTGGGGGGAGAGGGAGAGGTGGGGGGGGGGGGGGGGGTACTTCCCAGGTTACACTCGGAGTAGTTGGAGGGAGCCTATCAGGTTAATGGACTATTAATGTTTACAAGGTAGGGAGGATTCTATTAATATCGTCAGGGCTTATGGCTTATCTTTGAAAGCCAAAGAAATATGTGAAGGCTTCGGAGGGAATTTATATATATATATACAGGGTGTCCCAAAATTGATGTGCCAAACTTCAGGATATGATTATACAGATAATTCTAAGCATACACTATTCTATAACAAAAATTCTATATCTCAACCGTTTAAGAAGTATTGAGGGTTTTATATAGTGTCCTCCCCCGCATCGCTGTAATGGACTCTTCCATGTCAAATAGTTTCCAGCAGGTTCAAAGTGAGCTAATATGTCTATAATCATTTTGCAACTTACAGATTGAAAATGTCTTGATAATAACATGGTAAAATAATTGCAGTCAGATGGAGGTATGGTAAGCTCTAGGACAGCTAGGCCACCCTTATGGGGAAAAACTTAAGAAAGCCATTTTCAACAGGCTATATCTTTATAACAAGTAATATTTGGAATTTTGCTTCTATAACATTTTATTCTTAGAATATATTTTTTCCTAACCTTATCCTGAAGGTTGGCACGTCTATTTCGAGACACCCTGTATATATATATATATATATATATATATATATATATATATATATATATGTATATATATATTTTTTTCTATATTCCAACTACTCCCGCTCAGGCATAGGCTGAGAGCCTGTACATTCAACCATAAATTCAACGGTGAAGCACGTGAGGTCTCATTCCAGTCTAGGGAGTGAGACGTGTGAAGCATTTTGAGCTGCAAGCAGCACCCGCCATCTTACCTTCGCAAGATGCACAGGGCCCAGTTGCCCATCCACGGCTCGAAGCAGCCCCATCTCTGAAGCTGCTTTGTCTTATGCGCTTCACTGTCTCCTCCCCTAGTCTCGGACCCTCACTCTCAGAACGCCACCTATTGAAGCAATTAACTCACTAGGCATTGTCCCTCTGTAGCCTATATTGAATATGGGAATATTCTTACAGTGCTATTTAATTAGGGAACAATGAGGGTATTTTATTGGCGTTTCGGTGGACTTTGTGGTAATGCACTGATACTAGGTACAGCACAAATTCCAACCCAATAATATCTTCCCATTGATACATTGGGATTCGAACCCGAGACCATTGGATTACCAGTCCAGTGGCATGACCACTCCTCCACACCTCCCCTGTAATATATCTCACAAATACACGTGAGCTACTAAATATTTGTTATGCTCTCAGTGGGGCTCGAACCATCAACATGGTAGAGTTGATTAAAGCATGGACAATCGTCCTGACTGTCAGTGGTTCGAGCCCCGTTGAGAGTATAAAACATTTATATATGTACATATTGTATATATGCATGCGTGTCTCATATACATATAAGTATATATATTTACAACTACCCCATAGCAATGGTCAAGAGAATTCCGATTGTCTGCACCAAACAGGAATTTACGGACATGCATTTAACACTTAAAGAGCGGCCTATGCGGTTTATAATATGTAGCCACCAGCGGGGTGTTTTTAGCCAAAATAGGGCTGTTTACGTGATCATTTTCATGCCTAAATAAGACCCAGAACGTAAAACAAGTATCTATCCCTGAAAGGGCATAAACAGAGCTTTCGAATGACACCATAACGATCCTTTTATGATGGCTAGTTTTCTTGCAAAAACCGTGCAACGCGAGTGCAAAAAGCATGTAATTAGGCACTTTCCCCATACAATTCCGTATATAGCGAGTGAGAGAGGGAGGGAGGAGGTGAGATTCGTGTCAGTAGGTTCGCCGCGGTGGTCTGGAGCAGTCATACGCTCGCTACTCTCCTGCCACCACTTGTCTCTCTCTCTCAGCAACATTACGTGCTGAAATTGCCACTCGACCTATGTCGAGCGCCGCCACATAGTCCAGGTTTATTTAACTCGACTTATGTTGCGCGCCGCTAAAGAAGGGTTAATATACAAAATACACATAAATATAGACAAATGCACTCATACCATATATAGGCCTTTATATACACTCATGCATAATGGGCACGGTCACTTCAATCACACAAAATATAATATATAGAAATATTTAATTAGCAGTGTACGCTATGATCACTGTTCACTGATTCACTGTTACACTGTTACACTGCCCTTACTAGATTGAAATACCCACATGAATTCAACCAAGCATCCAGGGTCGCGATTATCAGAAAAGTACACTGATGCAAGGACTGGCTCTTGACTCCGATATTTGGCTAAACTATAATTACGATTACTGAGTTACCAAGGGAGATCATCAATACTGACTTTGCTATTTAACAGGGATACAAGATACAAACTTAACCCGTACTGTACCGTAGGATACAGTAATAAAAGTCCAGCAGTCCCAAGCACTGTGGCCAAAATGACAGGAGTGACCACCTTTTCACCTCAAGAGATGAGGCAAGAGTGGATCTATCACATTTTTGTTTACAAGACTTAAAAAAAAAAAAAAAAAAAAAAAAAAAAAATAGCCTTGTACAGGCAGTTACAAGACAAATACATTACTGACGGCTATAACCGTCACTGGGACTGGGGAGTTAATTGTCTACTGACGGCTATAGCCGTCGCTGGGATTGTACGGGTTGACAAACACTTCAGATAAATTATACTCCACACAAGCATTTGATGCCTCCCTATTTACACTGATTGTATCGACTGTTCAGATGACAATTATATTCTGGCTTTATGGTTTGTATAGAGTTGAATATAGGCTTGGGGAAATACTTAATCATGAATAGATTCTCACATGTGGAGTCCGAATTAAACTGGTTAACCCAGGACTGCGGCGTTCCTTACGCAAGGTACGGTTTTCAACGTGTTAAAAAACTTCAAATACCGTGCCAGTGCAAGGAAATGGTGGCTTTAACAGACTCGATATACTTAAGCAATCAAACTAGCAACAGGTATATCTTGGCACAATTAATTGGGAATTAAATCGTAATATATATATATGATGCGATCCCTCTTTCTCCTCTGACGTGGAACACTAGAGACATACTGTACACATATCATAAGAGGCAATTGAAAGTATTGGGGGAAAGGTCTTCCCCTGTTGAACTTACCTCTAACCTAAGTTACTCACAGATATAAGTTACTCTATAAGTGTAACATAGGAAAATTAGGATTACGAGGATATACTTATAGCTTTAAACTGAAAGGGGGCAGGGGGTACTAGGCTGACGGATATTCGTCATAAACGTTGGTACAGTTAGGCCTCGTCTTGAGCTAAGGGAAAGTTATAATTTAATTTGGTTATCATAAGGTCAATATGTATGATTCTTTTAGAAATATATGGAGTATTACAGCGTTCACATATCTTAACACTTATATGCATCAATCAATATATTAATTAGTTAGAGTGGAAGGGCCTTGTTGCTCCTCATGTATGGACCACTCCCTAGGGCGCGTTTGCACACGGTGGCTGGCCATACTTCTAGGCCGCCTTCAGCTTACCGCAGTTACGTCACAGGGTTCTGTCGTCTATTACTGTTCCCTCTCTACCGTCTAGGGTTCAACTTCTACTGGGCCAAGTGTTATACTTCTTTAGGAACGGAACCTCTTCACGTCCTGTTGTTTACACTATTTACTATCAATAGGCCTGCTTTCGCCGTTCCTCTCTTCTCACTCTCTCCAACTGCGTAGGGTAGTTCCTAGGCTCTCGGTCCACTCTTCTTCTAAGTGCTCAAAACAGGAGTAAAACTCTTTCTAGATTTGGATATGGTACGTATACCCTGTACAGGAACAGGTATTTAAGGGTCTGGAGGTTCTTTTTCTTCCACATATTGGAGGTGACTGGCTACTCTGGGGTATTATACTTAACTGGGGCAATAGGGCGTGTCTGGGGTCTTGAGCGAGGGTGTGGGAGGAGGAGCGGGAGGGATAGTTTTGTAAGCTGATCCTGGCGAAGTAATGAACAACTTCAAATATTATCAGTGTCTCCTTGGGAATTTCGCAATCTCCCATCAGTGGGCTCGTCTTGGCTAAACATTGGCGGGCTATTCTGTATCTGATTTTGGCCAATCATCTGTCTTGATCTTCTGGAGTATCTTTGGCGATGCTCATTTGAACTTTGTGTAGTCTCAGTGAATAGTTGATTTGCAAGCTCTGTGGCTAACCCAGGGGCTGGGAAGCCTAAAGTATTAACCTCAAAGGTGCCGGGTTCTCGATGATAGGCATTGCAGGTGCTTGCATTGGGTAGGTAGCCCATGATGTCCTTGTCTATTGTGTGGATCCTCGTATATATGTAGGGCTCAGTTCAATAAGGGGATGAGTGGAGAACAATTATTGCACCACCTATACTTCTGCATAGCCTATGAATTGGTGGGTGGGGGGGTGGGGGAGGGGGGGGGAGATTGTAGGAGGAGGGGGGGGGGGGAGTGTAGTGAGTGTCTTCCACATACTCAACATTGTACCAAATTTTCAAAAGTTTAGCAACACAATTTGTATTCATGGTTCTGATCATCATGTGGTTAAGTTCACATGCCCATAATACCATGAGTAACTTTGGTAATAGAATAGTTAACAATCTGTTAATATAAATAAACAAATAATATATATGGTTGGCTGAAATTTTCCACATACTCTGAACCATTGATAGATGAGTAATTATAAATATATACCTCTCAGCTTGTCCTCAGCTTACAATACTGTACCGAGTTTGTGAAGTTATATGTAAAAGCACTCACGAGAAAATGTAACTTGTTATATTGTGATATTGGACACTCGGTGTACCTTGTCTTTATTTTGGATTATTGGTTCCAGACTTGACACATCTCTGCAAGATAGTCAACAATGACTGGAGCTCCAGTTGCTTCCTTCCGGCCCTCACACTCACCACCAAAATATGCTCGTTTATTGCAAGCCACAAGTTCAGATCCCGATCTCGATGACGGCACCTGCTCGCACATGGTCTTGTACACTTCCATAACATGTGTTATCAGGTCATCACAAGTCCAAACTTCCTTTCCTTTTCTCTTTATCTCGAGCCGTTCCAGAAACGAGTTCTTGAGGCAGAAGCCAGCTGGTACTGGGAGCTTCCATGCCCGTTCCATCCACCAAGTATACTTGGCCTTGTCTTTCTTGTTCATCCAGGGCTCTGCCTTGAGGCCATAACGAATGTATTTTGCTAGAACCATTACCTGTCGCTCCTGATGACTCAACCCTTGCATCACTTCTGATTCTGTCATAGCAAAGCTGCAGCGCCATGACCCATCTTCAGTATTACTTACATGAAGAGTTGATGTGGTTTTTGGAGTGAGCCAGGGTCGTGTGATCTTCTCTTTATCCCATGGGAGCTCCAACACTGGCACCAGGTCAACTCCAAGTAGGAGTAGTGGGTACTCTTTCCCCTGCCAGGCTAGTGAAAGACTCACTCCAACCTGAGTTCTCTTCACGCCTGGAGGAACAACGGACAGTCGTTTTTCCTCAAGTACATAGAACGTCAAAAAATTCATTACCAAATCACCAAACTTACTCATAAACTTATTGTCACACAATTCTTTCCGCTGTGAGATTACCTTCACTTCCTTTTCACCTTTGTTTTTCTCCTTCTGCTCATGGACCTCGAGCACAACATCTGAGACATTCTTTACAATTACATTGATGTCCATTTCATCTGGACAGAAGAGTTTGGTTCCATCACTAGTGCTTCCCACTAATTTTATCTCTCCCTGATATGTTGAGTCTTTCCTTGCCACTTCAGACATGATATTCTTGACCTCAGTCATGACACAATCCTTCACCTCCCAAGCTTCACCTTTACTGAGGTCCACTCGAACTTCTTCCGTTTCCTGTGCCATCCTCTCAACGTCCATGGCTTCAAGCACCTTTAATGTAGCCTGATCGGCACTCTCGTCTCTAAAACATATGTTCTTATTATCTATGTCACTGTCTTTTACTCTGTACATTTCTCTGTAGATGATTAAGTTGCCCTCTATGTTCCGAGCAGTTGTCCCGGCCAGACAGATGGGATCATCCTCAATATACTTACATAACAGTTTCATAACAACAAAATTACCAGACATAGATGCCATGTGTTTTGATGTATGTTTGTATTTGTCTATGCTGAGCACTTTGGCACCGGCACTGAGCAGCACGGCCACACTTTGTATGTTGCCATGGGAGGCTGCCTCATGAAGTGTTGTGGTGCCACTGATACAGTCAACAATGCTGTTAACTTCCACGTTGCCCATTGTCAACAAGAGATGAGTCAACTGTGACAACTCATTTCTTGCTGCAACCATCAGAGCAAATTTATGTGATACCATTTCTTCATTGTGACATTGTTCCCCTGAAGATCTTTGTGATGTACCGCTGCTGTTTGAATAAAGCGTCTCCTGAACAGCCAAGATCGTTTGAATGTCTTTCTTCTCATTTTCACTTTTTGCCTTTTCCTTTAAGTTGTGCAATTTCCTCCTCTCATCTTCATACAGTTTCTGTTAGAGAAGGAGAGATTAAAATGCTTGTTACAAATAAATATGTATGTATGTATGTATAATATTATACTCAGGCACATACCCCATAGCTGGGGGCGGTTGACTCAAATCAGAGCCCGAACAGAAACAACATTTAAGGCCCAATTCTTAGGGTCCGAGACCACTTTCGCGTTCCCTCGACCCTTTCTTTGTCTTGTCTAGTAGGTGAATTTTACAAGGGGAGCAGGATTCCTAGCCTCCCGCCATGGAAGTAGGAAAAGTAGTACAGGAAAAGAGATAGATAGAAATGGCTAAGGTTGGGTAAAGGATGCCAAGCCACAATCTGAACAGGACCAACCTTCACCCAAATATACTGCTACATTAAACTTTGATTAAATATATTTACATTACAAATGCAATTTCAATCAAGCATATTATTGATTATAGGAAGGGCTGTAGAATGAAGGTTTAATACCATTGAGAATGAAAGACTATCATTACAGTAGTGTTTTCTTAATATGACAAACAACTCAGTTATTAGTCAGACTCATACTTTGAATACTATGCAGACAGAATCTTCGAAACAGCAGTTAAGTTCCATTATATATGTATATCATAGTACTAACCATAGACTACAGTAGATCTGGACTGGACATGAAAATGGAACTTTGCAGTAAGGGACCCAAAATCGGAGAACGAACCCCCAAGTTCGAACCACGAAACCGCGAAGATATCACATTTTCTTGGTTTCGAGGTTCTAACTTTGGGGTTCGTTTTTGGATTTTGGGTCCCCTTCTGTAAAGTTCCATTTTCGTATCCAGTCCAGATCTACTGTGGTCTATGGTTAGTACTTTGATATACATAATTATATACTGTGGTTTATGGTTAGTACTTTGATATACATAATTATATACTGTGGTCTATGGTTAGTACTTTGATATACATAATTATATACTGTGGTCTATGGTTAGTACTTTGATATACATAATTATATACTGTGGTCTATGGTTAGTACTTTGATATACATAATTATATACTGTGGTTTATGGTTAGTACTTTGATATACATAATTATATACTGTGGTTTATGGTTAGTACTTTGATATACATAATTATATACTGGTTTATGGTTAGTACTTTGATATACATAATTATATACTGTGGTTTATGGTTAGTACTTTGATATACATAATTATATACTGTGGTTTATGGTTAGTACTTTGATAATAATAATTATATACTGTGGTCTATGTTTAGTACTTTGATATACATAATTATATACTGTGGTTTATGGTTAGTACTTTGATATACATAATTATATACTGTGGTCTATGGTTAGTACTTTGATATACATAATTATATACTGTGGTCTATGGTTAGTACTTTGATATACATAATTATATACTGTGGTTTATGGTTAGTACTTTGATATACATAATTATATACTGTGGTCTATGGTTAGTACTTTGATATACATAATTATATAATGGAACTTAAGGGGGGTGACCTGCTTTTTAAATTTTTCTCCTTTTCTCTCTTTCTCTGGCTTGTATCCATTCGGCCCCATTCAGCCAACTATTTTAAGACGTTTATCCCCATCTAGGTGTCGATTTCTTCCTGGGGAGCGATAGCGAGCCAGCATTATATGAAGAAATCCGGCTTCTCCGGAGAAATTTTCTATCGAAAAATGTACAAATTTAGCCTGCTGTCAAACAAAAATTTAAAATATGCTGGCTCGCTACCGCTCACCAGTAAAAAATTGACACCTGGATGGGGATAAACGTCTTAAAACAGTAGGCTGAATGGGGCCAAATGGATACAAGCAAAAGAAAGATAGAAAAGAACAGAACAAAAACAGGTCACCCCCCTTAACTGCTGTTTCGAAGATTCTGTCTGCATAGTATTCAAAGTATGAGTCTGACTAATAACTGAGTTGTTTGTCACGGGGCTTATACTAAGGTGATTGGATTAACACTGGAAGCAAATGAGGAATTAAAGTATATTGCAGCCATATTTGATGTATAAGCAGTTGAAAGAAGTGCAAACTAGTTGAAAGCAAGGGATTAAATTGAATCAAGAACAAAAGTGATCGGGAAATTGCAACCTTTAATTATATCCGAAACCCGAGTAAACAATTACTAAGGAATATGTGAGGGAGTGATAATAATTAACCCTTTCACGCACAAGACGCGATTTGAGCCTATTCTGGGATACTTTAAGGGGACCCACCTCGCTTTTTTTCTCTTTCTCTCCCTCTCTCTTTGGCTTGTATTCATATGGCCCCATTCAGCCTACTGTTTTAAGACGTTTACCCCCACCAGGTGTTAATATTTTTCTGGCGAGCGGTAGCGAGCCAGCATATATATATTTTTCTTTTGACAGCAATCTAAATATGTACATTTTTCGATAGAAAAATTTCTCCGGCAAAGCCGGATTTCTCTAATACAATGCTGGCTCGCTATCGCTCGCCAGGAAGATATCGACACCTAGATGGGGATAAACGTCTTAAAACAATTGGCTGAATGGGGCCGAATGGATACAAGCCAGGGAAAGAGCGAAAAGGAGAGAATGATAACAAAAAAACGGTGACCCCCCTTAACCCTTAATTGGCGGCGCGCAACTTATGTAGTGTGAAATAAATTTGGACTAAGTGGCGGTTCACAACTTATCTCGTATGCCATTTTCAGCACGTAAT
Organism: Lithodes maja; assembly: GCA_037953745.1. Taxonomy (NCBI): domain Eukaryota; kingdom Metazoa; phylum Arthropoda; class Malacostraca; order Decapoda; family Lithodidae; genus Lithodes; species Lithodes maja. The sequence goes on along the minus strand of JBAKBP010028693.1, from coordinate 11,532 downwards.
GATGCTGAGAGAGAGAACTGAGCGGTGGGACGAGCGTAGTAACCTTATAACCGCTCCACACCACCGCGGTGGACCTACTGATATGAATCCCACCCTTCCCTCCCCCCTCACACTCGCTACACAGGGAATTATGTAGGGAAATTACCTAATTACAGGGTTTTTGCACTCGTGTTGCACGATCGTTGCAAGAGAACCAGTGGTCGTACAAGGATGGTTCGGGTGTCATTAGAAAGCTCTGTTTATGCCCTTTCAGGGATAGATACTTGTTTTACGCTCTGGGTCTTATTTAGGCATGGAAATGATCACGTAAACAACCTTATTTAGGGTTAAAAAAAAAACGCTGGGTGCTACGGTCAAATAGACCACCTAGCCCGCTAAATAAGGGTTAAAGCCTTTCTGACCATTCAGGGGTGTTTAGAACACTTTAGTTTCGTTACTTCAACCTCTGCAGTTGTCTTTGAGTTAGCTGTGGGCAGAAAACTACTTTTGGAGAGGTAATTATAAGATTTAGAGACCTCTATTTCTGATTGCGAACCCCTTCGCCCACACGTGCGTGAAAGGGTTAATATAGAAGTATCGGACCTTTAAAGTGACAAAGCTCAAGAGATGGAGTTGTGAAAATATGCTAGCTAAGATATGCAGGTGGGGTTTGAAGAATACTGTAGAATGTGAGAGGGTACGAAATATAGATTTAATGGTACTGTAGACAAGTAAAGTGTGGAACTGTAGATGTGTAAAGTGTGGAACTGTAGATGTGTAAAGTGTGGAACTAAATTTGTAAAGTGTGGAACTGTAGATGTGTAAAGTGTGGAACTGTAGATGTGTAAAGTATGGAACTGTAGATGTGTAAAGTGTTGTACCGTAGACGTGTAAAGTATGGAACTGTAGACATGTAAAGTGTGGAAGTGTAGATGTGTAAAGTGTGGAACTGTAGATGTGTAAAGTGTTGTACCGTAGATGTGTAAAGTGTGGAACTGTAGACATGTAAAGTGTGGAACTGTAGACGTGTAAAGTGTGGAACTGTAAATGTGTAAAGTGTGGAACTGTAGATGTTTAAAGTGTGGAACTGTAGATGTGTAAAGTGTGGAAATGTAGATGTGTAGAGTGTGGAGCTGTAAATGTGTAAAGTGTGGAACTGTGGACGTGTAAAGTGTGGTACTGTAGACGTGTAAAGTGTGTAACTGTAGACGTGTAAAATGTGGAACTGTAGACGTGTAAAGTGTGGAACTGTAGATGTGTAAAGTGTGGAACTGTATCTGTGTAAAGTGTGGAAATGTATCTGTGTAAAGTGTGGAACTGTAGATGTGCAAAGTGTGGAACTGTAGATGTGTAAAGTTTGGAACTGTAGATGTGTAAAGTGTGGAACTGTAGATGTGTAAAGTGTGGAACTGTAGATGTGTAATGTATGAAACTGTAGATGTGTAAAGTGTGGAACTGTAGATGTGTAAAGTGTGGAACTGCAGATGTGTAAAGTGTGGAACTGTAGATGTGTAAAGTGTGGTACTGTAGATGTGTAAAGTGTGGAACTGTAGATGTGTAAAGTGTGGTACTGTAGATGTGTAAAGTGAGGAACTGTAGAATGTGTAAAGTGTGGTACTGTAGATGTGTAAAGTGTGGAAATGTAGCTGTGTAAAGTGTGAAACTGTAGATGTGTAAAGTGTGGAACTGTAGATGTTTAAAGTGTGGAACTGTAGATGTGTAAAGTGTGGAAATGTAGATGTGTAGAGTGTGGAACTGTAAATGTGTAAAGTGTGGAACCGTAGATGTGTAATGTGTGGAACTGTAGATGTGTAAAGTGTGGAACTGTAGATGTGTAAAGTGTGGAACTGTAGATGTGTAAAGTGTGGAACTGTAGATGTGTAAAGTGTGGAACTGTAGATGTGTAAAGTGTGGAACTGTAGACGTGTAAAGTGTGGTACTGTAGACGTGTAAAGTATGGAACTGTAGGTGTGTAAAGTGTGGAACTGTAGATGTGTAAAGTGTGGAACTGTAGATGTGTAAAGTGTAGAACTGTAGATGTGTAATGTATGAAACTGTAGATGTGTAAAGTGTGGAACTGTAGATGTGTAAAGTGTGGAACTGCAGATGTGTACAGTTTGGAACTGTAGATGTGTAAAGTGTGGAACTGTAGATGTGTAAAGTGTGGAACTGTAGATGTGTAAAGTGTGGAACTGTAGATGTGTAAAGTGTGGAACTGCAGATGTGTAAAGTGTGGAACTGTAGATGTGTAAAGTGTGGTACTGTAGATGTGTAAAGTGTGGAACTGTAGATGTGTAAAGTGTGGTACTGTAGATGTGTAAAGTGAGGAACTGTAGAATGTGTAAAGTGTGGTACTGTAGATGTGTAAAGTGTGGAAATGTAGCTGTGTAAAGTGTGAAACTGTAGATGTGTAAAGTGTGGAACTGTAGATGTTTAAAGTGTGGAACTGTAGATGTGTAAAGTGTGGAAATGTAGATGTGTAGAGTGTGGAACTGTAAATGTGTAAAGTGTGGAACCGTAGATGTGTAATGTGTGGAACTGTAGATGTGTAAAGTGTGGAACTGTAGATGTGTAAAGTGTGGAACTGTAGATGTGTAAAGTGTGGAACTGTAGATGTGTAAAGTGTGGAACTGTAGATGTGTAAAGTGTGGAACTGTAGACGTGTAAAGTGTGGTACTGTAGACGTGTAAAGTATGGAACTGTAGGTGTGTAAAGTGTGGAACTGTAGATGTGTAAAGTGTGGAACTGTAGATGTGTAAAGTGTGGAACTGTAGATGTGTAATGTATGAAACTGTAGATGTGTAAAGTGTGGAACTGTAGATGTGTAAAGTGTGGAACTGCAGATGTGTACAGTTTGGAACTGTAGATGTGTAAAGTGTGGAACTGTAGATGTGTAAAGTGTGGAACTGTAGATGTGTAAAGTGTGGAATTGTATATGTGTAAAGTGTGGAACTGTAGATGTGTAAAGTATGGAACTGTAGATGTGTAAAGTGTGGAACTGTAGACGTGTAAAGTGTGGAACTGTAGATGTGTAAAGTATGGAACTGTAGATGTGTAAAGTGTGGAACTGTAGACGTGTAAAGTGTGGAACTGTAGATGTGTAAAGTGTGGAACTGTAGATGTGTAATGTATGAAACTGTAGATGTGTAAAGTGTGGAACTGTAGATGTGTAAAGTGTGGAACTTCAGATGTGTAAAGTGTGGGAACTGTAGATGTGTAAAGTGTGGTACTGTAGATGTGTAAAGTGTGGAACTGTAGATGTGTAAAGTGTGGTACTGTAGATGTGTAAAGTGAGGAACTGTAGATGTGTAAAGTGTGGTACTGTAGATGTGTAAAGTGTGGAACTGTAGATGTGTAAAGTGTGGTACTGTAGATGTGTAAAGTGTGGAACTGTAGATGTGTAAAGTGTGGAACTGCAGATGTGTAAAGTGTGGAACTGTAGATGTGTAAAGTGTGGTACTGTAGATGTGTAAAGTGAGGTGTAATGGTTAGAGTGCTTAAAATCTCTATATGGTAACCCAGGTTCGAATCACGGTGGATCACATGCTTACTGTCATTAATTTCTTTGGGAGGTGTTTGGTGTTGGAGTTAGATAAATATACAGATTGTTAATGAACAACAGTGCATACTTAAAGTATATCACAAAGTTGACAATTAATATTTTAACGTAATAAACTTTCCTTTCCCTATAAATTATAATAAAATAACATATAATTCTTTGTTTTCCTAGCAAGTAAGATTTTGTAAAATTTGCACTAAAGAAGATGACTTTTGGGCTAGAGCAAGGTTACTATTCAGACTCTTAGTAGACAGATGTGTTCATGGAAGTAAATTGTTGCATACATTTACTCTTTGTAAGGTCAATTACTGTGACTATTCTAACATTTGATGTCAATCATTTTAATCAAGCATTTTTAACTTGAAGTTTCTCGTATAACCTCTGCTAACATGTTATCTATTTATTGATTGTTTATCGTGTTCTGTTGTTATTATTGATATTGTTTTTCTAAAATGTATTGTTATTGTTAAAAGAGTAGGCCTACTCTTTGTTAAAATCTGTTGTTGCTTCTTCATATTTTGCAATTATCTTATAAATTATTGTATCTATTCACTTTTGATATTATCTATTGCTTGCCTTTGTTATTTTGTTAATTTATGGGTACGATAAATATAGTCTATTTTTAGGGTAGTGATTGGTAGGGTCACTTGAGGCATGCTATGCTTACAGGTACCTGCCCGATAGCACTATCGTTAGTGAGTGCTGTATGGATTTGTTTACTATTGTTAATATTTGTCAAATTGCAAATTAATTTAATACAAAATATTAATATTAATTGAAGTTTCTTTATTCACAAAATTTAGTAATATTTACCAGAACGTCCCGGACTTCATAAATTGACTAAATCCTTGAATCTGACGATAGTGCGTTGTTATAATGTGCAACTAGTTTACTTTGGAAACAGTTTAACTTTCTCATGTAGTAATGTACACCCTATGTGGTGGATTGTGTTCTTTTATTTCAAAAAATTATTTTGCTAAAGCGATATTTCCACATAGTGATTTTGCTTAGTTCTTTTGTCAGTACACTGTCTTGTCCTCGTTTTGGTTTGGCTATTTTGCAAGTTTTTCATTATTATTTATGTTTAATTTTTTCCAAATATTTAGGTATGGTAATTAACTAAAAGTTAGTTTATTAGTAAAAGAATTGTTTTTCCTTCTGAAAAAGGAAATTATCTGAAATACTGTTTTTCACGTTATCAAGAAATACTGGAATTTGCTTGATTAGCTTGATCCTGGATAGGTAGGCCTATATAGTGAATTAAGTTAAACATAGAAAGGAATACATTGGATATTTAACTCGTACTTAGTAAAGCATAAACTGTATTGAGAACTAAAGCTAAACAAGCTATATTTTTCTCCTGATCATTATTTATAATGAAACATACATGTCAAATTATCTATTTGGAGATAAATACAATAATCTGTAAACTGAAATGTTGTTATTCCCAGTTTCAGTGACACAATTATATAGTATAGTATTATCAAAAGCTGTTACATTGCAGAGCAGATAATTATGTATCTATTTATTGATCTATCTACCCATCAACGTCCATCAAACCATCCATATCTCTCTCTCCTCCAATACATACACACTTCAATATCTATCTATATATATGCACAGGCCCAATCCCCACTTTTCCTATTTTTTCTATTTTCTATTTTATTTTATTTTTTTATTTTCGTTTTTTTGTTTTTGTGGGTGGTGGCCGACTCAAGACAGAGCAAGAACAGGGACAACACAAAACACAACAGACAACAACGAACACACAAAAACAAAACACAAATTCACACACATCTATGTCATCCAGGAGAAGACCCAGAGACCAGGGTCACCAAAGTCCCTCCAACACTCCCCCAGCCCCTGACCACCCGGAGAGGTTCCAATCTCAGCAGGCAGACACGCAGCGAATACCCTACCACCACAAGCCCGCCCACCAAACTTCCAGACGCACCCTTCATACTAATCGTCTCTCCGGGCCAGGTGCCTGATGGACTATTATCTAGTCCAACTTGCGCCCAACCCCTTCCCCCAAATGACCATGTGTTCACTCATCTATTCACAAGCATTCTCCATTCATTCCTGTTTATTACCACTTCCCTTGCCTGATCTATATTCATTCCTCTATCATCCAAATCTTTTCTTACAGTCTCTCCATCTCAGTGGGGGTCATCCTGCCCTTCTATCTCCCCTTGTATCTGACTCACATATTCTCTTTGTAAGCCTTTCATCTTCCATTCGTTCAACATGACCATATCAGCTCAGCATCCTTCTGTCCACTCTGGCTGACAAATGTTCCTGCTGCCTCACTCTCCTACGTATCTCTTCATTCCTCAATCTGTCTCTACGAGTAATTCCACACATACTCCTCAAGCAGCTCATCTCCATCACATCCAGCTTTCTTCTCTCCTTTTACTTCAGAGCCCATGTCTCAGCCCCATACATCACTGTTGGCACAACAATTCCTTGATACATTCCACTTTTTACTTTCATTCCGAGATTTCTCGTCTTCCACATGCTTCCCATTGCTCCAAAAACCTTCCCTTTTTTCAATATTTCCCCATCCAGCCTCACATCTAGATTCACCCTATGATCACCCCTATTACACACCATTACTTTACTTTTATTGACGTTCACCTTCAGTTTCCTCCTCCCACAAACCACACCAAACTCTTTGACTACCCGCTGCAATTTCTCCTCAGAATCCGCCACCAACGCTGTGTCATCAGTGAACAGCAACTGATTCAACTCCCAATCTCTACCATTCTTTCCTACTAAACCCAATCCTCTTCCCATAGTTTTTATTTTCACCTCCCTCACCACACCATCCATAAACATATTAAACAGCCATGGTGACATTACACAACCCTATCACAAACCTACCTTTACCTCAAACCATTCACTCAACTCACCATTTCCTACTCTAACACATGCTCTGCTCCCTTCATAAAAACTCATAACTGCTTCCAACAAATTTCCTCCAATTTCTTAAATCCTTAACACCTTCCACATTGCTTCATGATCCACACGATCATACACTTTTTCCAAATCCATAAAAGCCAAAAATATCTCCTTATGCTTCTCTAAATTCTTCTCGCATAACTGTCTTACTGCAAACATCTGATCCACGCACCCTCTTCCCCTTCTAAAACTCTACTGTTCTTCTCCTATTGCAACTTCTGTATACTTTATTATCCTCTCTATCAACACCCTGCCATACAGCTTTCCAACCACTGATAATAAACTAATACTTCTATAGCTTGAACACTACTGCCGATCTCTCTTCCCCTTGTACAACGACACAATACATGCACTCTTCCAGTCTATTGGGGCCCTTGACACTACAAAGCACACATTGAAAAGTCTCACCAACCAATTTATTATCGCGCTTGTCTCTCATTCTCCTGTAACTCCTAACTCTTAGCTTTCCCTCCACCAGGTAATGATCCGACATACCCTCCACCTCACCTCTCAGCATATTCACATCCAGCAGTTTACACAATCTTTCCCTTGTCACCAGCAAATAATCCATCAATGCCCTCTCTGAAATCTCTCCCCTCACAAGTCTATGCCAGGTGTACTTGTGTATACACCTTTTTTTGAAGAACGTATTACCTACACTCAATCTGCACTCTCCACATAAATTTTTCAGTCTTTCTCCACTCTCGTTTACACCATCCACACCAAAACTACCGATGACTCCCTCAACAGGCTCATTTCCTACCCTAGCATGTAGGTCCCCTAAAACTATAACATTTTCATTCTCATCAAACCCTTGTAGACAATCTCTCAAATCCTCCCAAAAACCCTCTACCTCGTCTAACTCTCTTTCACTTCCTGGTCCATACGCACTTATAAAAACCCACCTTTCACTCTTAAACCGCATTTGCACCCACATTAGCCTTGATGACACCTCTTTCCACTCTTTTATAAACTCTGTCAACTCCTCCTTCTCAATAATAGCTACTCCCTCTTTCCCCCAGACTCCTCATCTATTCCAGACTTTCTACCTATCACGTTTCCAAAATCCACTTCTCCCTCTACTTTCATCTTTGTTTCATTCAGTGCAAGCACATCATACTTCCTTCTTTCAAATAACCTTCCAATGTCCTCTCGCTTCTCATTCGTTCTACATCCTTGCACATTTAAAGCTCCTATTCTTAGAGTCCAGGACCACGAATGCGTTCCCTCGCCTCTATCTCTGTCTCGGTTTTTTGGTAGATTTATTTAAGAGGAGAAGGATACCAGGCCCCCCGCCCCCGATCCCCTTTAGCCGAATTCTACGTCTCTCGCTGAAGAAAGCGGTGGTGGAAATTTCTCACCCCTCCACCACCGAGGAGGCTACCTGCACCAGAAAGTGACGGGCGTTGGGGTCTCTGTATCCTTACGCCATTTGAAAAAATTAGAGATGCAGAGGGAGAAAAAGATAGAAGAGGCTATGGGAAGTAGAGGACACCAACCCTCACTCTGACAAAGGGTCAGCCCACCACACACTTCAATATACTGTAAATACAGTATATATATATATATATATACATATACACACCGTACATACTATGCAGAGTGAGAGGGAGAGAGAGAGAGATTATAGATACAGATTGAAGTTAAGGGTACTTCACACAGTCAGGAATGTGAGCTAGAATCACTCGGAGTAGCTGAAAATTCGGATTCCTGGGCCTATTCGTGGTGAAAATCGATGACTCCTAGTGACTCTAGCGATATCCTAGTGATTCCTGTTAGACTCCCAGTGACTCCAAACCAGTCCTAGCCGATTGGCCCTGTCCGACAAAATGTTCACCGGGTTAAAGGTTCTCGCCGCGAATCGGACCATTCCCAGTGATTCCCAGTGATTCCCCAGTGACTCCTGGTGATTCTGGTGGGAACTGAAACTGAAACCGAAACCTGTCAGCGAATCAGATACGAAACACAGAGAATCACCAGGACTCACTGGGAGTCACTGGGGAATCACTGGGAATCAACTGGGAATGTTCCGATTCGTGGCGAGAGCTTTAAACACGGTGAACATTTTGTCGGACAGGGCCAATCTCCCGCGAGTGGTTTGGAGTCACTGGGAGTCTAACAGGAATCACTAGGATATCGCTAGAGTCACTAGGAGTCATCGATTTTTCACCGCGAATAGGCCCAGGAATCCGAATTTTCAGCTACTCCTAGTGATTCTAGCTCGCATTCCTGACTGTGTGAAGTACCCTTTAATAAATATATTATTCATATAAACCTGTAACACTTCTCACGTGAAAGTATAATATACAGTATACGGGTAGTTAACTTTTCTTGGTCAAACATTATAAATAGGCCTAGTATTAACCTGTGTAAGTAGAATTTCCCACAAGACATTGTATTCACCTAGTAATTGTGTGTAGAGAAGGAAATTACGGTAGGTGAGGTAATTAATAATGTGAACAATGTATGGTCAATGTTACAATACCCTACTTGTAGTCTACAAGTTCTGCAACTCCCCTTACCTAACATAACGAGAGTGGTGGAGACGTGTTTGTATGTGTTTTGAAATGTCAAGTTCGTTTGGTGGTGGAGAGTGGAGTTTGGATTACTACTTCGAGGGGCGTTGTAGTCGCCGGGGTAAACTTTGAGCCAGCGGAATCATGGCTTGGTTGTTTAGGGGCCGTTGTAGTCACCGGTTAATAATCTAGAAGTTCTGCAACTCCTGTGACCTAACCTAATCAAACTAACACAACCTATAAGTGTTACCTATATTAGGTAATCGTATGAAATATTACAGAACTTGGTAACGAATGAAAACAAGAAGGTGGGAAGGATTAACTAGCCACTATTAAGACAATAGTTTAAATATATTTGTTTCGTAAAGTATAGTAAGCATTGATATTATGACCTTACGGTACATAATAATACAGACTTATTGTATTATATTAATGTCTGTAATGATGTATGAATACAGTCATAATACTTAATGATGATATTAGAGGACTGTAGTTATAGTGTCCGTGGGTCGGTGGTGAGTATGCATGTGGCTTGGCACAGCTTGGGGGGCCCCTTATATAGGGGCTGTGCACAATGAGGGCCATGCCTGGCATACTCGCATCTCATTCCTAACAAATCCCAGTGATGCTCGGTGACTCCCAGTGACTCCTATCTAATTCCCAGCGATTCCTATATTACTCCTATCGACTCGTATATTACTGTAATCCGAAATTTTCAACTTTTCAATAACTCGCACTTCATTCCTGGTTTTATCCCGGTGATTCCTGGTGATTCCCAGTGATTCGCAGGTACACTCCCACTGGTTCCTACGGTGTTGTGAGTGCACAGGGAATTGCAAACATTCGCGGTCGTATTCCCAGGAATCACCAGGAATCGTTACTCCTAGTGATTCTAGCTCGCATTCCTGACTGTGTGAAGTACCCTTTACTTATAGATAAGCCTCCAGTTCCATGTATGCATGGAACCACCATAAATGCCCCAAGGCAACCATTCAGGGCAAGATCAGTCATTCCAGAAACTATATTGGCACTGAAATGGATGAAATAGGATAAACAATAGCCCAATCTTACTTCAACCTCCTTTATGTCGCATCTTGCGACCTGACACGCAGTAAACACATGGGGCATGATATTATACTAGCTGAGCTACCCAGCGCTGCCTAAGGAAAAATCAAAGTATGGGTTGTCTATCCCCTCCCCCCGGGGGGGGGGGTGAGAGGAAAACACAAAATTTGTTTAAAACCTATTCTGGCATCCCCTTAGTATGCATGCCAAGTATGGACTCTCTATCTTGAAAACTGAAGGAGTTGGGATGGGGGGCTCCACCACCCCACACCCTGCTTAAAACCTATTCTGGAAGCCCCTTAGTATGCATGCCAAGTATGAGCTCTTCATCTTGAACATTGAGGGAGTTGGGGAGGCTCTCACCCCCCCCCCCCTGCTTAAAACCTAATCTAGCACCCCCTTAATATGCATGCAAAGTATGGGCTCTCCATCTTGAAAACTGAGGGAGTAGTTCGTGAACAGACAGACAGACACAGAAAGTGCCCTTTATACATATGAGTTCATCTACCCCATGGGTGGAGGCCCCCCTAACCCCCATCAGCAGAATCAATATAATCATCATTGTAGCCAATAATATCTATGCTTATATTATTATATATAACATTTGAAATACAGTATATTTAAAAGGAGCATGATTCTACAGGTATAAATATTGTAGCGTAATGTAAAATTATATTATTGTTTAACCCGGCAAGCGCGCCAACGGCCTGTGACATACGTAGTTATATGCGAATTAATTACATTAAATTCTGAGATATAGTTATATTTGCCATATGTAAAATTATTTCTTATTATTATGCATTTATTTCATCAACTCTGCGGTATTGCCCCCCCCCCCCCCCCCCCGTATAGTGAGTACCACCGGAAAAAAATTCTGTAGTTGTTGTCGTCCGTCACCGGCCGTTGGACGGATTTTCACCAAATTTCACACGAACATTTTTTGAGTGAATACGAACGTCAGTCAAAAAAGATGTTTTAATTTGTGCTATAGTTATGATTTTAGGTCCAAAATATGGTTTTACCCCCCTCCTCAACCAATGATGGCGTTCTGTGGGCAAAAACATCTCGCTCTGCATTTGCTAGGTTAAGTTAGTTTAGTTGGCATTAGAAGTGATGGTAGTAATAGTGGGATTGATGGTGATAGTAGTGATGATGGTGATAATAGTAGTGATGATGATTGTATTTGTATTGATGATGATGACAGCAGTGATGATGATGACAGTAGTAGATATGATGGTGACGGTAGTAGATATGATGGTGACACTACTAGTAGTAGTGATGATGGTGAGAGTAGTAGTGATGATGATCATAGTAATGGTGATGATGACAGTAGTTGTGATGATTGTGGCAGGTGTAGTGTTGATGGCAGTAGTAGTGATGATGGTCATTGTGATTGATGATAGTATTAATAGTGATGATGGTAACCCATCGCAGAGTTGGGTATGCCGTTTT
>JBAKBP010028692.1:0-28208 GCA_037953745.1 Lithodes maja | reverse complement strand
GTTGGTCCTGCTCTTTTCTCACTAGGGGTTGGACACAGCAGTTAACAAAGCTAGGTCAGAGTTGAATGTTGGTACCTGGATGATGCTACTTTGGGTGGGTCTGTAGAGAATGTCCTAACTGATCTAAACAACATCATAACTGACCTCGGCCAGGCTGGGCTAGAGGTAAACGACACCAAATGTGAACTTGTCCTCCTCAACCATGCACAAGAAGAGAGAAAACACACTTTGGCCCAATTCCGAGATGCATTGCCAGGTGTAAGGTCCTTCAGGAGCACCAGCAAACCCTCTTAGGTTCCCCACTTACTCCAGCAGCAATCCCACCAGCACTTCAAGCTAAAAAAGAGGAGCTTCAACGTCTTGTGAGCCGCTTGATACACATCAATGCCCACTCAGCTCTGGCCCTTCTCAAGAACTGCTTCTCCATCCCAAAGTTCCAGTACCTTTTGCGCACATTGATGACTTACACAAACACTGGTGGCTTCCAAGAATTAGACAACATAATTCAAGAAGTAGTGAGTGACCAGTATCACCAACGTGGACTTTCAAGATCCGACTTGGGCACAAGCCACTCTCCCTGTCCCGCCTCGGGGGCCTGGGGATACGGAAAGCCACGGACATTGTCTCCCCTGCCTTTATCTCTTCCCTAATTGCAACCAACGACCTCGTAGTGTCCATTCTTTTTTCTCAACTCAGAATGACACTTGATGAGGACGTAGCAGAAGCGATTAACACCTGGAAGGAAAGTATAGGAGCAGAGGAGGAGCCTCAGGGGACCTCCATGAGCAAGCAGAAAGCATGGGATACCATCTCGGCAAAGAAAACACAAGAAAGTTTCCTAACCAATGCGGACCAGGTTGCTAAAGCACGCCTCCAGGCAGTCACCCGTTTGGAGAGTGGCTTGTGGTTACATGCCATCCCTATGCCACCTCTTGGAACTCACTTGGACGCTGAAGCGCTCTGGGTTGCCATCTGTGAATGAAAGTGAATGAAAGTCCTAAAGCATCGAGCAGGAATCTTCTGAAGAAAGTCTGATGCTGCTTAAGATGATCGAATCGGATTTTGAACTGTTATATAAAGCAGGAACAAGATATGACAAGTGTAGGGACATACAGTGTTAACTGGCACGGGAATAATAATAAATGCGCAATAGTATTATCTCCAACAACAAAAGAAGTACTTCCTCAGGCAACTCAAAAAGCCTGCTCGGGTTGTGCAACTCAACAATAACCAAGGCTTACAATCAACTGAATAAAAATGCTGCATACATAACATAAGAGTTTATAATCTTAATCGGGTGTCTGCTAGGCGAATAAAGTCTAGCTGGGATGTCGTAGGCTAGGAAACAATGGCTGAGCAAGCGGCTCGTAGCCTAGCGAGGTCCTTAAGACTGTACGGCCAAATTACGTTAAATGACGGGGTGCTCTCTTGAGAGATCCAGATCGCTAGTATCTGGTTCTCTCCTGGTGACCCTCTTCAAGTCGAAGCAAAACGAGTTAGCACAGTGTTGGGTGGCAGAGGCAAAAGCCCTCACTCGCAACACAGTGCTAAACTCACAAGGTACACAGTCAGAAAGACCACCTAGGCTTCCCACGTATCCGTTGCGATTGTACAGGTTCAACAAAACCTGGTACACATCGGAAATCACAACAACAATAGCCTCACCCCAGTCTAGCATTACATAGCCCAGCAGCCAACCAAGCAAAAGGTAGGGAGACACCGTGAGTGTGTCGAACCTCTACAGACAAAATGTTAACCCCTCCAAAATATCTAACTAAACATGGAATATCTGAGAGCTTCAGCATATAATACGATGGCCGATATATGAAATCGTGCAGAACCAAAGGGGAGTTATGATGTTAAATAGATTGGAAGAACGAGAGGCAAGAAGTTGAGAGAGAAAGTGTTCTATAGGTAGAAGTCGGGGACAGGTGGTAAGGGAGATGTGAAGGGTATGCTGGTCAGGCAAGCTCTGAGGAAGGAAGACACAAGGCAGCAGGAAGTGTGGGGGGACCACTTCCTGACGCGGCAGGAGGGTGGGTGAGGCGGCCAGCCACTCAGAGGGCCCGGCCGTGGCATGACGTCACCGAGACAACGTGTAACACTACGCGACTACCCTCTGCCTCCTTTACTTACTCACTCACACTCTCTAGCTGTATCATTCAGTCTTATACATTAAACTTATAACTGATGATATAAAATATAATGCATTGTCACAGGGGAAAATAAAAACCACTTCTGTACTGCCTGTGACATGACGATTCACAAGAAAGAAAGTACAACATTGTAGATAGACTGTAGCCAAATACATTGCCCTGGCGAGTGTTAGCGAGTGGCCAAGCGAGCGGCTGAGCCCACGTGGCGTTCTGCTAAGCTGCAGGCGTCACACTTCCCATTCAGGTATCGATTTTGTTCCTGGCGAGCAACAGCAAGTCATCATTGTATGGAGAAATCCGGCTTCACTGGAAACATTTTTGTACCGAAAAATGTACAAATTTAGTCAGCTGTCTAAACATAATCCCAAATATGCTAGCTCGCTATCGCTCACCAGGTTCAAATCGACACCTGGATGAGGATAAACGTCTTAAAACAGAAGGCTGAATGGCGTCGAAGAACAAAAAATGCAGGTCGGTCCCCTTAAATACCTTACGGTATTACGTAATTAGTAGCAGTGGGGATGGTAGTTTAGGAAGGGTGGTGTAAAGTTTGTGATGAGAAAGGCAATAGGTATGGTCATGATGCCAATAATAATGTTACATTTGAGGATACGTAATGTTGTCAGTGTTTCTACGGTGTGAGTTCTATGTTGTTATTAAGTATATATGGTATATAAAATATCATCTTCAAACATGGGAATTGTATTGTTTGGACTATATCAGACCTTTTCACTGACATACAGCAATAGTCTACGCTGTAAAATATAATGGATATACAAAGAGTAATTATAGTGTTCATAATAAAATACCCTTTTAATGATACATTGATGATAATAAACCCATCTAGCACAAGGAGAGAAAGGTATATCAGTATCAATATAACCAATGTATTGGTTATACTTTAATTAACTACACTATGGCGCGCGTGTTTAAAGCATGAACTCTCGTCCTGACTTTCCGAGGTTCGAGACTTCGAGTCCCTATTGAGAGTACAAAAACATTTAGTAACATGTGTATTTGTGAGATAAACTTAATATCAATAACTCTCATGCTTGGCTTGTCAAGAATTACATTTAATCACTTCAACTCGAGTTGCGTGGGAATAGTTATAAAAATCCCTGTAAGGTATTCTGAAGTATGGGTCCTACGTCTTGTGTATGAAATGAAATACTTCCTCAAAGTAGGATCACTCCTTAACATTTTGATTTTCGGAGAGACGGCAATCCCATCAGCGACCTGGTTACAGCAGGGAGATCCTGTTGGTCCTGCTCTTTTCTCACTAGGGGTGGACACAGCAGTTAACAAAGCTAAGTCAGAGTTGAATGTTTGGTACCTGGATGATGCTATTTTGGGTGGGTCTGTAGAGAATGTCCTAACTGATCTAAACAACATCATAACTGACCTCGGCCAGGCTGGGCTAGAGGTAAACGACACCAAATGTGAACTTGTCCTCCTCAACCATGCACAAGAAGAGAGAAAACACACTTTGGCCCAATTCCGAGATGCATTGCCAGGTGTAAGGGTCCTTCAGGGAGCACCAGCAAACCCTCTTAGGTTCCCCACTTACTCCAGCAGCAATCCCACCAGCACTTCAAGCTAAAAAAGAGGAGCTTCAACGTCTTGTGAGCCGCTTGATACACATCAATGCCCACTCAGCTCTGGCCCTTCTCAAGAACTGCTTCTCCATCCCAAAGTTCCAGTACCTTTTGCGCACATTGATGACTTACACAAACACTGGTGGCTTCCAAGAATTAGACAACATAATTCAAGAAGTAGTGACCAGTATCACCAACGTGGACTTTCAAGATCAGACTTGGGCACAAGCCACTCTCCCTGTCCGCCTCGGGGGCCTGGGGATACGGAAAGCCACGGACATTGTCTCCCCTGCCTTTATCTCTTCCCTAATTGCAACCAACGACCTCGTAGTGTCCATTCTTTTTTCTCAACTCTAAATGACACTTGATGAGGACGTAGCAGAAGCGATTAACACCTGGAAGGAAAGTATAGGAGCAGAGGAGGAGCCTCAGGGGACCTCCATGAGCAAGCAGAAAGCATGGGATACCATCTCGGCAAAGAAAACACAAGAAAGTTTCCTAACCAATGCGGACCAGGTTGCTAAAGCACGCCTCCAGGCAGTCACCCGTTTGGAGAGTGGCTTGTGGTTACATGCCATCCCTATGCCACCTCTTGGAACTCACTTGGACGCTGAAGCGCTCTGGGTTGCCATCGCGCTCAGAGTGGGTGCGTCAGTTTGTCACCCACACACTTGCAAGTGTGGTGCATTGATGGATGCTAAAGGTCACCATGCCCTCTCATGTCACAGCGCAGGCCGCCTGCCAAGACACTCGGCACTAAATGATGTCATAAAACGGGCCCTGCAGAGTGCTAACTATGCATCAATCCTTGAACCTCCAGGACTTTAAAGAGATGACGGCCAACGGCCAGATGGGATGACCACCTTTCCTTACAAGAATGGCCAGTGCCTCGTGTGGGATGCCACATGTGTTGACTCTTTCTCAATGACCAACATCACCAGAAGCGCCAACGAAGCAGGTGAAGCCGCCCGGATAGCAGAAAGTAGAAGGCGAGAAACATAACAAGTCCTCACCAGACATTAGTTCGAGAATCTGACGTTCGAAACATCACGAGTCTTCGGCCCTACCACCCTTAATATGGTGAATGAAATAGGCCACAAAATCAGAGAAGTTACAGGAGAACCCCGGGAAACCCTATGGCTCAAACAAAGACTAGGGATGGCTATCCTCTGGGGCAATGCCACCAGTGTCATAAGCTCAGCACGACTGGGCCATACCACTGGGTGAGGCTTGGGGAGGAGTGGTGTATCCCTAGTTTTTCCATGGTAGGGTGTATATATATATAAAAAAAATAAAAAATAAATTGTATTTTACATGTTGTTTGATGTACATGAATAAAAGGAGGTGTGTCGGATGGTTGAAGGCCACAGTTGCTCACGCGTTTGGGGCTAGCAACACATATGAAAAACATGCATCCATAATTTAATTTGCTTTCTCTCACTTTGCTCACTCACCCCCACCATTTTCCAGAGGATAACAGGTTTTTTCACAATACGTAGGCGGAGGTTTAAAAAAAAACAAAAAAAAACAAGAAAAGGTTAGCTATTCTTTTATCACACCGTGGTGTACATAAGAACATAAGAAAATGGGAGTCTGCAGTAAGCCGATCGGCCCACACAAGGCAGATCCCTGTCACACCCAACCCCAATTACAAGGCCTAATTATAGACCAAACTCACTAATACCTTGAAGACTGACCTCACCAAAATGGTCAGAGATCAACACAAGATTACGAGGTCTGCAGAGCGCCGATTGGCCCACACCCGGCAGATTCCCCCTCATACCCAACCCATTTCGTCCATATGCCTATTTAACTTTTATCTTAAAGCTCCCTATCAATCTCAATCCTACCATATCACTCGGTAGCCTATTCCACATCTCTAGGCTACAACTCTGTTACCAAACCAATATTTGCCTATGTCTTTTCTGAAACGAAATTTATCAAATTTGAAACCATTTGTTCGAGTTCTTCCGCTATCACTGAGCTTCAGTACATTTTTCATCTCCCCTTTATTAATCCCACTAACCCCCTTGAACACTTCTTGAAATGGCGGGTCTGAAGATGAGCCATCCAAGAAACAGTTGCAGAATAGCCAGTCTGCAACTCCAAGACCCTATAATAAAGACAAGAAAACAACAGAAGACAAGAAAAATAGCAGAGACACCTCAATTCTCCCATGCTCTAATCCCTGGACAAATACCAGAGCGGCCCTGCTTTCCCATGTTCTACGACAACAACCACCAGCCTCAAGAATGGGAAATGCTCCCCTCCAATCAACAGGTTGATCAACCAACCACAGCACAGCATTTCCTCAGTACCCGGATCTTGCTTATAGTGAAGAGATGTTCATGCAGATAAAACATCAATGGCCCGAAGTCTACCGATACCAATGGACGTAGACAGGAGAGCACATGATGACGGACCAAGAGAGATAATAAACGTCTGCCAAGAACAATTATTAAGCGAGATATAACCTTGTTTATGATCCCTGGACAATTACCCAAGCAACCCCGTTTTCACAGTTTTCTACGACGAGCCACAGGTATGGTAGGTCACCCCAACTCATTTAGCCACCTGCTCGGCTGACGGGGCCTCACAGCCCTATGCCCAGCACGGAGCTACATGTCCTCAGCTCCCGGATATGGAAGCCACGGAAGAAGTGGTTATGCAAATAAAACATCAACGGCCTGGAGTCTACCGATAGAAATGGATATAAACGAGAGGACACTTTGTGGCGGGTCGGGTCGGGAGATCTAATAAACCTCGACCAAGAACAACTATTAAGCGAGCTATAACAATGTTTGTTTAGGATTGTAGCTCCTGGAGGAGTCCGTACACATCCCATTTCTCCCTTATTAGACTAAGTAACTAGGTCTTAAGTAATTAATGAGCTACCTAGCACATATGTATCCATGTAAACCACCACTATGTATACCTACGATAAGTATTTACCTCACAACTTCATCACAACCATTTCACAATATCCCTCTGATTTTGAACACCTGTAAACGGGATTCAAGGAAAAAAGCCGCACATTATCTCAGGTAAATTGTGGAAAAGTATGCAAACTACACGACCCTACTATTCAACCCCTACCCAGGAACCGAGTAGCTAAGTAACAGTGTAGCTTGTACCAGCCTGTCCCTGCCCTGCCTGAAGAGTGTGCTGCCCTGAAGTGCCCTGACGTCCTGTTCGAGCCACGCCCTACCCACCGGAAGTGCGGCCCAAGGACGCCCTACAGCCCGGAAGTGCTGTCCGAGGACGCCCTGCCCCCGGAAGTGCTGCCCCTAGGACCTACGACCTACGTTGGCCAGCCCTGCACTCTCTTCACCAGCCCTCCAAACATTCCCTAAGGTTCTGTGTGTCTTTTCGTTGTGTTATTGTTGTCAAGGTAAATTAAGATATGTGACCCGTGTTGTGCTAATTACCTCTGAGATCTGTGCCCAAGATCCTTAATTGCGTATCAGTGTTAATCCTTCTGAAACTTACATACCCTCTGTGTTAAAATTGTGTATAAGTCTTAAACCTGGTATTTGATTTATTTCATATCGAACGTCTTACGCATACGTTATATAGTTGTGTTCAGTTATTCATTTTGCCACACGCTCGCAGATCTTACTATATATGTATTCTGTTATGTATTTTGTGAGTTGAGGTCGAAGTGTATTTCGTGATTTGATTTCCCTTCCTAATTGATTTTACCTAGAACCTACGCCCAATTTTATAACGAATTTACCTACACATACTTAATTTCTATCCCCAGAATTATCCCTGTGAAAACCTATCTCCCCCAGTTTCCTTGATTACGTTCGATTACATAATCACCTTTGTAATTATTTTATGAATTCATAATGATGTTCATTTGATTACTGATGTAAGTAATTCTGATTCTTCCTGCTTAGGAATTCCAGCATTGCATAGATTCTGTTACTTAATTATACATCACTTACCATACACTTATTATTCTAGTGTATGTTTATTGAAAGACTGTTCATTCAGACCTCTTAAGAATACTGATATTAGTATTTCTTTAGCATAACTTCGTTGTATGCGCCCTCATTCTTTTGTTAATTAATATCTTGTTAATTATCCTTCTACGCTATTAATCCTAAGCGTTTCCAGAGCATTTGTTGACTAACTTTATTTAGTTAATTATAATTTGTTCTCTTGTATGATTAATTAGAGTTATTCTATAATTCCTTCATAATTATACGTCCTCTTCATATCTGAATTCCTCGGCTCGTTTCGTTATTCATACATACGATCGTTGACGTGAATATAAGATATTCATTATAAACTACATTAATTATTCCTCAAACTTAATCTTGTGCACATTAAATTAAACCATAGTTTGCCCCCAATTTCAGAGTAATATTATTGATACTATAATTCTAGTTGCATTTACTTTGAATTCAATTTCCAACACCTCAGTCTGATACATGACCTGACCTCCACTGTTTAAGTAGGAAGGTCACTTGAGAATACCGCGACTACCTTTAGTGCGACCCTCAACAGTGTGACTCACCTGGGTGTTTATTTTGTCCTCAACTCTCCCCGTGTCTCTTATATTGAGACTGTATTTTGTTTCTTTATTTGTTTCTCATTCACGTAAGACACTCGACACATTTCGATTGTTATTATTAAGGGTGATTATTTCTATTTTCATGTTTCACTTTTGTTGCCATTTGTTTAACTGAGATTATTAACCACATTTGTTTATGATTTATTCTTGTAAGATTATCAGCATATATGTACCCTATTCTTTGTGTGGTATTATTGTTATTGCTTCAGACAAGAAACCATCCCCGACTACGAATCTATATTCGAGAGTTGGAAATTGAAATGATTATGTTGAGACGATCTATGACTCCTCAAGATAGACGTTACTTGAATTAATATACCATTTATATGTTCCATGTGTGTTGTCATTGAGTTCTGCATGATCCTGATTGAATACCTATTTTGTGCTAGTGAGACTGAGTTCGGTGTGACCCTGTCGGGCTATATTAAGGTCTATAAGTCCATAATTGGATTTTTGTGGAGACTATATCACGAATTGTAAATATTACAACCCGTCATAACACTTCTATCATATCCCCTCTAACTCTGTGTATTTCTAACGAATGTAAGTCTACTTTTTTTCAACCTTTCTTCATATGGTAGATTTCTAATATTATGAATCATTTTTGTCATTCTTAGCTGTACTCTCTCCAACGAATCGATGTCCATTCTGTAATAAGGACACCAAAATTGGACAGCATAATCCATATGAGGTCTCACTAATGATAAGTAAAGTTTTAAGATAACATCGGCAGTTCTGTTACTCACACTCCTTGAGATAAACCCGAGAATCCTGTTTGCCTTGTTACGAACTCTTATACACTGTTCTCTAGGCTTCAAATCGTTGCTAACAAACACATCCAAATCTTTCTCGCAGTCTGAGTTTTCTAATTCCGTATTAGCTAGTTTATATTTTGCATTAGTATTCGTCTTCCCTATTTTTAATACCTTGCATTTGTCAATGTTAAAATTCATCTGCCAATTTACTGACCATTCGTGTAAGGTATCCAGATCCCTTTGGAGGCACTCTACAGTATGTCGCTATCTGAATCTATTGTTCTCCCCATTTTGGTATCGTCTGCAAATTTACTTATCCAACTAGTTATACCTAAAGCAAGGTCATTTATGTATATAACAAACAACAGAGGACCCACTACAGATCCCTGGGGGACACCACTTTTGACTGCTCCCCATTCTGATTTAGTACCATTTATGCTGACTCTCTGCTTCCTACCAATTAGCCATGACCTAATCCATCCCAACAACGACCCACCTATTCCATGCACCTCGAATTTTCTCATCAATCTCTCATGAGGGACTCTGTCGAAAGCTTTACTGAAATCTAAATATATCATATCATATGACTTGTCATTATCCACTGCTTCATATACCTCTGAGAAAAAACTAAGCAAATTAGTAAGGCAAGAACGTCCCTGAGTGAATTCATGCTGCGAAGAATTTATTAAATTAAATTTGTCTAGGTGGTTTCTAATTTTCCTAGCAATAATTGACTCTAGTAGCTTTCCTATGATTGATGTGAGACTAATGGGACGGTAATTGGATGCTAATGATTGATCACCTTTTTTGAAGATCGGAACTACATTTGCAAGCTTCCAAGCTTCTGGAACTAAGCCTGTTTCTAATGACTTGTTAAAATGAAATGTTGATGGGTAACTAAACTCATCTCTGCATTCTTTTAATACTCTAGCATATACCTCATCAGGACCAGGCGATTTTTGAGGTTTCAACCTGTCAATTTCCTTAAGCACATAATTTCTACTTATAGTAACTGTACTTAACCTATTTTCTATGCTATCGTTATATACCTTACGTACTTCTGGAAACTGTGCCAAATTTTCATTTGTAAAAACGGAAAGAAATTTACTAATTAATGTACTGCACATTTCTAAATCAGTTATTTCTCCTATCGAAGTTTTAAGGGGACCAATTACATCTCTAACCTTGGATTTATATAGTTGGTAAAAAGCCTTACGATTATTTTTTGAGTCTTTGGCAACCTTAATTTCATAATTTATTTTTTTCTGTCATAATACCGTTTTTACCTGTCTTGATAGATTCTGATAGTATGCAAGTAGGTGAATTTCGCCTTTCTTAATTTTTCTATACCTCTCTTTTTTCCTAGAAGGTCTAATAGTCTATTATTCATCCATTTGGGTTGGTTCTGGGTTGATCTAAATTTCCTTTTGGGGATATATTTATTTTGAGCATTGAATACTGACTTAATAAAGTTATCGTATGTATCTACCAAGTTTGACGTCTCTTCCTGGCTTAAGCTGACAGGTATCCGAGAAGAGGTACACTCATTTGAACACCTGGATCGAATTGATTGTTTGACCATAGGGTCCGCTAATAGGGCACTTCTTAGCCCAGCATAATCCGTTTTTCTGAAGTCAGGTATTAATGTCATATTCTCTCTGGTATTACCTTTCCATTGTATATTAAAATACACAGGATTGTGGTCGCTATTTCTTAGGTGGTCCCCAATCTCTACATTATTTATCATATGTTCATTGTTACTGAAAACTAAATCGATAATATTATTACCTCTAGTCGGTGTATCCATGAATTGAAATAAAACACTATCTTGTACTACCTCAATAAACTCTGCAGAATCAGAGTCGCCTAGTTGATGCTGCCAATCTATATTCGGAAAATTAAAATCCCTCATAATGCACACATTGCTAAACCTTGATGCCATTTTAATTTCCTCCCATAATGATGTTCCGTCATTTCTACTCATATTTGGCGGTCTATACATAACTCCAATAACTTTGGTCTCACTACCTTCGTTAACCTCTACCCAAACACTTTCATTATCATTATTTAGACTAATACCTGATTTAATCCAGCTTATTAATGTACTCCTGACAAACACTGTTATACCGCCGCCCGTTCTACTTGTTCGGTCATATTTAAACAAACTATATCCTGGTATATCAAATTCTGCTAAAAAATGCCTGGATTCTGTATTAATCCAAGTTTCAGTTAGCGCTATTATGTCTATATTTTCCTTGCTAACAAGTGCTCTAAGTTCGTCCATTTTATTGCATAAACTCCTACAGTTTGTGTAATATAATCTCAAGGTACAGGGTGACCCAAAAAACTCCCACATTTCAAAGGTAAATGAAACAAAAATGGTTAAAGATAACCAAAATATTATTTGCACACATGAAACTTCTTTCAATACAGTTTTCATTCATTCAATACAGTTTTTATTCATAATGTTTTAAAGATAACATCCTCCAAATGGTGGCCGTCATTGTCTCTACACGCTTGGAGGCGATTTCTGAAGGCTGCCATGGCTCGACAGGTCATGTCGGGTGGAACAGCGGCTATCTCCTGCTGAATAGCAACCTTAACCCAGAAGCTGCGGGAAGACTCTTAAGATCCTGGGCCTAAAAAAATCAATTTAAAACACCCCAAAAAAACTTGAACCTTTTTATTTTTATTTTTATTTTTTTTGCCCCTGGGCCATGCCAAATATCACTCCTCCACATCCCCTCCTTCCCCACTAACCCCCTTTCTTCAATTATCACCTATTTTCCCTGTTATTCCCTTTTTCTGTGATCTATTTTCGTGCTAACATTAGCGAGTTGCTAGCAGGGCGTTGTCATCAGTGTTACCAAGTGTGGGAATTAGGGGAGAAGTCAGGAAGAGAATTGAGAGGTACCTCCAGTGTCTCTCAAAGCTTCGTGAGTGGAAGGTTGGCTCACACTCACTCACACACACTCTCGCGATTTTGACCAGCCAAACACTGTTTCCACTTGTTTTATTGTTGTAACTGGTTAATATCTTCATATTAATGGTAAAATAGGCGCATATGAATAAGTATTAACGATATTTATGGTAAAATAACGATGTTAGTGATGGGAACAGCTCAAATACGTGCGCACAGGCGTGTGGTGTCTCATACCCCCCATGCGCACTTCTTAGATTAAGGGCTTCAAGAGTTTGGGGTCGATCAGTATACACCCCACAGAAAAAAAATCACAAGGGGCGAAGTCAGGGGAACAGGCCGGCCACCCAACATCGCCACGCAACGAGATCACCCGATCCAGAAACATTTCCCTAAGCACTTGCAATGATCGATGTGTGGTTTCAGCAAGATGGAGCTACGGCACACACAGCTCGACGATCATTGCAAGTGCTTAGGGAAATGTTTTCCTTAATCACGAGTGTATACTCATCGACCCCAAATTCTTGAAACCCTTAAGGTTGCAATCCCAGCAGGAGATAGCCGCTGTTCCACCCGACATGACCCGTCGAGCCATGGCAGCCTTCAGAAATCGCCTCTAAGGGTGTAGAGACAATGACAGCCACCATTTGGAGGATGTCATCTTTAAAACATTATGAATAAAAACTGTACTGAATGAAGTTTCATGTGTGCAAATAATATTTTGATTATCTTTAACCATTTTTGTTTCATTTACCTTTGAAATATGGGAGTTTTTTTGGGGTCACCCTGTATTTCTTTTATTGGTGTCTGGTGAACCTTTTTTTCTTCTATTAGAAACTATTTGACTGTTGTTATTATCTTGTACTATGGTAGAATCTGATATTGTACCACTATTTATGGAGGGAGGCGAGAGGAAGGTGGAATGGTGGAGAGGGTGGAGAGGCTACAGGAGAAGGAAATCAGGGAAGAGTACAGGAGAGCAGTAGAAAGACGACTAGGTGGGTTCGACCTGAAAGATACGGAGGAAGTGGAGGAGATAAGCAAGGTGTTTAAGGAAGAGATCTGTGCAGCATGTGAGGTGTGTGGAGTGAGGAGAAGAGGGAGGGGAGTGAAAGGTACAGCATGGTGGACAGAAGAGGTAAAAATAGCTGTGGAAGACAAGAAGAAAGTGTATAGAGAGTGGTTGGGTAGTAGAGGGAATGAAGATTTGGAGAGGCGGAAACGAGCGAGGTACGTGGAGAGAAAGAGAGTGGTGAAGAGAGTAGTGAAGGAAAGTAAGAGAAGAGTAGATGAGGAATTTCGAAGGAATCTGAGTGTAAAATGGAGGGAGTGTAAGAAACTGTCCTGGAAAGAAGTCAAGAAAGTTAGGGAAGGTAGCAAGGGAAACAGTAAGGGTGTGAAAGATAAGAATGGGAGAATGCTACCTGAGAAGCAAGAGAGAGTCGAAAGATGAAGGGAGTACTTCAATGAGTTGCTAAATGTAAGGAATGAATTAGCCAGCAAACATAGTTGGATATGGTATGGGTGGGAGTAGAAGAGAAGGGGTGGAGGAGGAGGTGGGGATCAGGAGGTCAGAAGTGTGGGAAGCCATGAAAAGAGTGAAGTTGGGGAAAGCACCAGGAACAGATGGAGTGTGTGGGGAAATGTTGAGGTATGGAGGTGAGATAGTGATCAAATGGGTATGGAAAATGTGTAAACTAGCATGGGAAAAGGGGAGGGCACCCGATGACTGGAAGACTGGCATAATAGTCCCCCTATATAAGGGCAAAGGAGAAAGAGGAGTGTGTGGTAACCACCGAGGCATATGTCTTCTAAGCGTAGTAGGGAAGGTGTACAGTAGGGTAGTGATTGAGAGAGTGAGAGTGAGAATGGAGAAATGGATAGGTGATGAGCAGGGAGGTTTTAGGAAGGAAAGAGGATTTGTAGATCAGATTTTTACCCTGAATTGTGTTGTGGAGAAGTATCTGGAGAAGCAACAAAAGGTGTATGTTGCCTTTATGGACTTGGAGAAGGCCTATGACAGAGTGGATAGAGAAGGTATGTGGAAAGTACTTAGAATATACGGAGTAGATGGCTAGTTGCTGAAAGCAGTGAAGAGTATGTATGAGGATGCAAAGGCGGCAGTACGTGTGGAGAATGGGCAGAGTGAATTCTTTGACCTGAATGTTGGGTTGAAACAGGGGTGTGTGATGTCCCCGTGTTTGTTTGCTGTATATATGGATGGAGTCATGAAAGAAATACTAGGAAGAGCAGTGGATGTTGGTGTATCGCTGAAAAGGGAGGGAAATGAGTGGAAGCTGCCTATATTGCTGTTTGCAGATGATACAGTTCTGATGAGCGATAATGAATGGGAGTTGCAGGGTCTGGTAAATGAGTTTGGAACAGTGTGCGAAAAACAGAATTTGAAGGTAAATGGGGGGAAGAGCAAGGTTATGGTCTTCGAAAGGGGTGAAGTCACAGAATGTGAGGTGAAGTTGAACGGTCAGTCTATGGAGATCGTCAGCTCTACTAAGTATCTGGGCAGTATGTTGAATAAAGATGGGACTATGGATGACGAAGTGCGGGAGAGGGTGCAACAAGGGAAGAGGGTTGTAGGAACGTTGAAAGCAGTAACAAGAAATAGGGTGGTCAGTATGGAAGTGAAGAAGTCCTTGCATGACAGTGTGGTAATCCCGACACTAACTTACGGAAGCGAAGCATGGATGTTCGGGAAGAAACTCAGACCAAGAGTGAGAGCGGTGAAAATGAGTTACTTGAGAAGTGCGTGCGGAGTTACATGGAGGGATAGACAGACGAATGAGGAAGTAAGAATAGGGTGTGGTGTGGAGGTAGATGTGCTGGAAAGTGTGAAAAGGAACAACTTGGGATGGTTCGGCCATAATATGGAACGTATGGAAAGCGAGAGAATGACTAAGAGGGTGTACGAGAGCGAGGTGGAAGGACAGAGAGGGAGAGGTGGATGGATGGAGTGAGGAAGTATATAAATGAAGGCGGTGCTGGTTGGGAGGAGGGGCGTCGACTGACTGGGGACAGAGGTGCATGGGGGCGCTTCGTTCGTGGCCACCCTTTCGGGGATCACGGCGTCAGGCAATAGATAGATAGATAGATAGATATTTATATGACTAACTTCTATTACTGCATTATCACCTATTGTTTCACTGTTATTTATAACATTTAATTTCCTTTCTTGACTATTCTTTCTATCACCTAATTTCTTTTGATGGGATATTGCCAATTTAAAACCCCACCTCAACTGCTCTATCAACTAACCTTGCTAGCATCCCTACCCCTTTCCTACTCAAATGCACCCCACCCCTTGCGTACAAGCTATCGTTACCGTAGTAGAGGCTCCAGTTCTCTATGAATGGTAGTGACAATTCTTTGCACAGCTTTGCCAGCCAGCACTTGAAACCAATTGCTCTGGAAAACCAACCATTCACGTGTAGTTGATTAAAGCATGGACTTTCGTCCTGAACTTCCGTAGTTCGAGGCCAGGATGCGAGTACAATTTTTTACTGTATAAGTTTATGTATTTACCTCTATTATGCATAAGTTAAAGTAATTGTAGCCACGACCCACACAGCCAATCATTGTATTTCCTAACACGTGAGTTCAATTACCTCCAGAACTCCCTTTGCCCTACTTCTTATACAAACCACTCAATTGACAATAGGTGAAGTTTTAAAGGCGATAGTACTCGCTTTTTCGGACCCCCTTCTCCCTCATGTTTAGCATATTAGTTTTGAGGTTTTAAGACGTTCGTTCCAATAGTTTGGCGATTTTGAGACCTTTCGCCTCATTTTGTAATCAATATTAAGACTTTTCGTGCCCTTTAGATGTCGATTGTTTCCTGGCGAGCAACAGCGATCCTCTAATTTGGCAGGGACATTTTTCTACCGAAAAATGTACAAATGTATGTCGAAAGGGGGTCTAGAGGTGTTTTTCTAAGCTTGATGGAGGTCTAGCGAGGAAACTAAAACATAAATGAATAAATAAATATATAGACCAAAAACCAAGCACTTACCCCTTAAAGACACTGATATAGCTTTTTTATGTAATCAATTTTCCCATCTGACGGTAATTTGCATCCCAAAGCGGTTGATAATTTGTCGATGAATAATAGAATATATGACACTTCTATGCCTTTGCTTCATAGTAATGCCAAGTTTCCATAAATAACAACATATTTCGCTAATAAGCCTTAAGGGGGGTCACCTTCCTTTTTTTCTCTTTTTCTCTCTTCCTCTGGCTTGTATCCATTCGGCCTCATTCAGCCTACTGTTTTGAGACGTTTATCCCCATGCAGGTGTCGATTTCTTCCTGGCGAGCGATAGCGAGCCAGCATTGTATGGAGAAATCCGGCTTCGCCGAGGACATTTTGCTATCGAAAAATGTACAAATTTTGCCTACTGTCAAGAAATTTGTTAAATATGCTGGCTGGCTCCCGCTCGCCAGGAAGAAAATTACACCTGGATAGGGGTAAACGTCTTAAACCAGTAGGCTGAATGGGGCCAAATGGTTACAACTCAGAGAGGGAGAGCGAAAGAGAAACACACGAGGTGGGCCCCCTTAACTATAGCTGAATAATCTAGACGGGAGGAAGTCAATTAAATGTCCGCTGGAAATCAATAAAGTATAGTCTGTTTTATTATAATCATCATATTTATATATTAGTATGGTATTGTTTTATTATAATCATCATATTTATATATTAGTATGGTATTGTTTTATTATAATCATCATATTTATATATTAGTATGGTATTGTTTTATTATAATCATCATATTTATATATTAGTATGGTATTGTTTTATTATAATCATCATATTTATATATTAGTATGGTATTGTTTTATTATAATCATCATATTTATATATTAGTATGGTATTGTTTTATTATAATCATCATATTTATATATTAGTATGGTATTGTTTTATTATAATCATCATATTTATATATTAGTATGGTATTGTTTTATTATAATTATCATATTTATATATTAGTATGGTATTTTTTTATTATAATTATCATATTTATATATTAGTATGGTATTTTTTTATTATAATTATCATGTTTAGGCTACAAATCTTGACCGCTAGCCCCTATAACCCCCAAAAGGGCTAGAGTAATCGAGCTAACATTTCTGCCATTTGGGAAGACTCGGCCAGGAAATAGGTGCGGAAATTTCAGCTCATGATTAAGTTCTATGTATATTTCTGGCCCAAGTAGAGTGAACAGAATATAGCTGAAGTCTACTGTATATGAGTGAGGGAAGTTGATAATATGGTAACAAATCTTCCTCAGCGCACGTAGCCAGATAGGCAATGTAAACAAGGGCTGGTAAGACAACTGCTTATAAGGGGGTAGGGTTTATGTGTTGGTCTATGGATCCATGTTTATAAGGGGGTAGGGTTTATGTGTTGGTCTATGGATCCATGTTTATAAGGGGGTAGGGTTTATGTGTTGGTCTATGGATCCATGTTTATAAGGGGGTAGGGTTTATGTGTTGGTCTACGGATCCATGTTTATAAGGGGGTAGGGTTTATGTGTTGGTCTATGGATCCATGTTTATAAGGGGGTAGGGTTTATGTGTTGGTCTATGGATCCATGTTTATAAGGGGGTAGGGTTTATGTGTTGGTCTATGGATCCATGTTTATAAGGGGGTAGGGTTTATGTGTTGGTCTATGGATCCATGTTTATAAGGGGGTAGGGTTTATGTGTTGGTCTATGGATCCATGTTTATATCTAGTGTTAGTGTCCTCGCTAGATCTCCATCAAGCTTTAAAAATAACAACCCCCCAAGACCCCCCTTCGATTTAAATTTGTACATTTTTCAGTAGAAAATTTTTCAGGCTGAAGGCCGGTTCCTCCTAAAATAACGGGTTCGCTATCGCTCGCTAGGAAAATATCGACACCTAATGGGCACGAAAGGTGTTGATATTGACAAAGTAATGGGGTGAAAGGTCTTAAAATCGCCAAACTAATGGAAAAAACGTCTTAAAATCTCATAACAAATGGGGCTAAGCATGAGGGAGAAGTGGGCCCCGAAAAGCCCTATATATCCCCCCTTCAGCCAACAAAGTTCTGTATATTATATTAAGTTCAACGCTAGCAGAACAAGTCAAATAAATGAGTAATGCCTAATATAGCGAGTGCGTTCAGTCTACTCTATCACGCAATAATGTTGCTGTTTGAGCAATCCTGTTTATGTTCGCGCAGGCTGAACGACATTGATAGCCAAACATTGATTCTTGTCGCTGATTGGTCAGTGGCTGTGAGCGCGAAATTTATTTATTTTTGACAATGTCTGCGAAGGTTTTAGGCCCGGTAACATGTGTTTTTTCTGTCTATTAATTTCAATCATTACATTTCAATAAATATTATCCATCAATATAGGCTATTGGCTAAGGCAGTCACACTGTCAGCTACAGTCAGCATCCTTGTTCAAGCTCAAGACAGACGGTAGGCTACCATTAGGCTATTATATCTTATAATTTATTATCAGGAAATGTTGACAAAGTTATTACGGTCGTTATCTGGCAAAGGTAGCTATTTATTCCCTGTGTAATTTTCAAACAATTTTCCATTAGTCTATTGGATAATTAAAAAGTATATATTCTTTTCCTGGCGATTTATGAATAGGCTAAATTATATAGTTTATATATATTATTCTTTCCCTGACGATGTAGCCTATGTGGAGGCTGAATTAAATAGTATAGTCTATAGGCCTATATATTATCTCTTCCTGGCGATGTATGTATATAGGCATATTTTTTTTCCTGACGAGCTATGTGTAGGCTATATAGGCTATGTGTAAGCCTATATTCATGGAAGGTTCATTAATATTATATTGTAACCATTAGATTACATTTGAAAATTTAACCATAACGTGGGTAGGCTACCTTACTAACATAGCCTAACTGACCTATCATACTTCGATGCAATTATGCCTCATAAATTGTTTTTAAGAAGTGTAAATAGAGTAATCGATCAATAATAGGCCTATAGACAAGCGCCGAATAACCTGTACATCAAGTTAGGCTATAACCCGTTAAAATATAGATTATCATTGGCATAGTAACAACTGTAACATTAGCAATATATAACTGCTGTATAAAAATTAAATACAAACCACATACAAAACATTATAATCAATCAATAATATAGACAAACGCTCAAAAACCTGTACAGCAAGTTATAACCGATTACAATATACCATTGGCATAGTAACATTACCAATATATAACGATACAAATTAAATAAAAAACTGCAAAAAAAAAAACATTACCTCAGCGAGCCTCGAACTCTTACGAGTAGGCTAACGGATTTATAAGCGAAGTCGTTACCAACTAGGCTATGCTTACCGCACTGGAGAACTGACGAAGTAACTGTGAGAGTTGCGCTCCAAGTTGCTTGTTTTATGTTATATATAGCAAAATTGTCATGATAACTATGATTTTATAGGTGTGCCACCTTATAATTGAGATTGCGACACATAAATAACATGGAGGTAGGCTAATTAAGCTTAATTATGATAATATAATGTCGAGGTGAGATTTAGGCCTACTGTTATGATAGCTTAGCTAGTCACCTCCAGGGAGTGTTAGCGAGATCGCCGTCTGATTGCAAACAATCACAAACGTGATTCGTCAAATCAGAGGCGATCACGTTCAGTAGAGCTATCCCGTTTGCGTGTTTTGGTATACTGAATGCTCTCCAGCTGGCAGGTCTAACTTGTGTGTGTAAAGTAACCTAATGAAATACGTTTAAGGGGAGATTGGCAGTTTTTCTATTCCTCCTTCCTCCTGTTTAGCCCCATTCGTTTTCAGATTATATGACGTGCGACCCATTAGTTTGGCGATTTTAAGACCTTTCGCCACTTTTATTTGTCAATTTTAATACTTTTCGCATCATATAGGTGTAATTTAAGAGAAACGGCCGGCCTTAGGCGGGGACATTTTTCTATCGAAATATGTACACATTTATCTTGAAGGAGGGTTTGGGCGGGTGTTATTCAAGTTTGATGGAGGTCTAGGGAGGAAACTAATAATATTATAATAAAAAATATAAAATCAAAATTACCCATCCCCCCTTAACCCTTTGAGTACCAGCGAAGTGTGTTATATTTCATTCTAGCTATATTTAAGCGATATTATGCAGCTTAACCCTTTCGCTGCGGGTGACGTTCTGGAATGTTTTGGCTAAGTTACAGCAATTTCCAGGCTTTAAGAGCCTGTAAAAAACGTAAAAATCGAGTGTCAGTGGGTGGAAGCGCGAGGCGCCCACCTACGACCCTCAGAGCATCGAGCGGCTCACTGAGCTAGACTGTGTCTCGGGCGAGTCTCTCTCTGTCTCTCTCATCAGTGTAGCCAAGCGAGCGAGTGTTACATAATAGCGGGGTTCCCGCGTTTCACTGGGACCACTGCGAGTGAACCAGACCACGTACACGGTCCGTTCTGGTGTCATTTTGAAGCTATTTTCGCCTAGTTTTTGGCAGAATACACTTAATTTAATGCAGATGCTTGATTTATCATTCAGGAGTGCCTGAATATGCCCTAAATAGCCCAAACATAGCCGCAGCCAAAGGGTTAAGAAGGATCTGTGGTAGTTAATCGGGTTGGTTGAGATAGTACGAAGCCTTATTATTGCCAGAGGTCCTTCCTAATCTTAATCAAATCGTCTAATCATTGCCAGAATAAAATGAAAAAATGGCACCGGTACTGAACGGTAAATGTGTTTGATTAGGCCGGAGTCACACGAGCCCTTTTTCGAGCATTTTTTACGGGCAATTATGGTCTGGAAGCTTTAAAAAAAATACACTTAATCAGAATTCAGCCAAACTTAATCTACCGTCAGTTTAATTACCGATACCAGTGCGAAAATGTCCCGAAATAATACGAGAACAAATTTGCTCATGGAAAATTGACAGAAAAAGCGCTCGTGTGACAGCGGCTTTAGTATGCTCTTGGTCACAGGATTTTGACAGTATACAGTAGGTGAAATATATGTCGCCGATGAACCATGTTTCCAATATAAGATAATAACTATATTACTATAGGTAGCGCCAACGAACTTGACAATAATCTCGATCCCTGACCTCTTCGTAACTCAAAAGAGACTAGAGTAAACTGGCTGTAAATATCCACACCTATTACCTGGTGGACTCTCCCTTAATGAGAGGAATTTCAGCCCGATTGCTTTCATTCATTTTGAGTTATAAGAAGTTAAAGGGTCCAGATTATTGTCAAGTTCGTTGGCGCTACCTATAGGATGTTTCCCCCGTGCTTATTCTTTTATAAGACAAGTGACCAAATTCGATCGTGTGCGAGGAATTGATAAAATCGACTCACAGAGGGTTAAGAGGAGATGGGCCGTTTCTCTGGTTCCCTTTCTTCCTCATGCTTATCCCCATTAGTTTTGAGATATTAAGATGTTTGTCCCATTAGTTTGTCTACTTTTATACCTTTTGCCCCATTTGTTTGTCAATATTAAGACCTTTCGTGCCCTTTAGGTGTCGTTGATGTTACTGGCGAGCAATAGCGACCCTGTAATTGTGGAGGAACCGGCCTTCAGCCGTGACATTTTCTACCGAAAAATGTACAAATTAATCTCATAGAGGGATCTAATGGATATTTGTCTAGGTTTGATGGAGGTTTAGGGAGGAAACTAAAAATAAATAAATAATAATATATAAATAAATAGACCCAAAAAACATACCCTTCCCCCTTACACGTTATCTCGGTATGAATATTCTAAATAGCTATGACTGTCTATAAGATGGCACTCAAAAACTTATGCAAGAACTGAAATACATTCTCTAATTATTAAGACAAAACAAAAATGTACTAAGGGGGGGTCACCGTTTTTGTTATCTCTCTCTCCTTTTCTCTGTTTCCCTGGCTTGTATCCATTCGGCCCCATTCAGCCAATTGTTTTAAGACGTTTATCCCCATCCAGGTGACTATTTCTTCCGGCTTCGCCGGAGACATTTTTCTATCGAAAAATTTACAAATTTAGCTTGCTGTCAATACAAAAAATATATAGACTGGCTCGCTACCGCTCGCCAGGAATATATTAACACCCGGAAGGGGGTAAACGTTTTAAAGCAGTAGGCTGAATGAGGCCGAATGGATACAAGCCAAAGAGAGAGGGAGAGAAAGAGAAAAAAAGCGAGGTGGGCTCCTTTAAGAAATGACCGATAGAGGTTAAGCTCATGGGTGGTGGTGAATTTATGTTTTGTGGTGAGTCAGTGGGAGGTGTTGTGTGTGTGTGTGTGTGTACTTACTCTAGTTGTACTTACTCTAGTTGTATTGCGGGAGTGAGCATGCTCGTTATTTCCCGCCTCCTATATGTGTAGGTGTTATATGTATCGTTGGAATGGCTGTGGATGTGTGTGTAGTCTGTATTTTTAGCCAATTGGCGACATCGGAAACGAAGGCTTAGGGTGGATCTGTATGGTACCATTCTCACTATAGACGGTACCGTCTCGCCCGAAGGCTTAGGTAGCCATCAGCTTTGGTGAACCATATGATACCCATCTCGCCTTGTACCATTTTTGCCAACCCCAGATGGGACGTCACAACGTCGTCCACTTATTCCAGGTACCTATTTACAGCTAGGTGAACTGAGTGTGCGTGCGTGTGTGTGTGTGTATAGGTGTGGAATTATGTAGGTTATGTGGGTTATGTGGTGAGTCAGTGGGAGGTGTTGTGCGTGTGTGTGTGTGTGTAGGTGTGGAAGTATGTGGGTTATGTGGTGATTCACTGGGAGGTGTTGTGTGTGTGTAGGTGTGGAATTATGAAGGTTATGTGGTGAGTCAGTGGGAGGTGGTGTGTGTGTAGGTGTGGAATTATGTAGGTTATGTGGTGAGTCAGTGGGAGGTGGTGTGTGTGTAGGTGTGGAATTATGTAGGTTATGTGGTGAGTCAGTGGGAGGTGGTGTGTGTGTAGGTGTGGAATTATGTAGGTTATGTGGTGAGTCAGTGGGAGGTGGAGGTTGTGTGTGTGTGTGTGTGGAATTATGTAGGTTATGTGGGTCATATGGTGAGTCAGGGGGTAGTGTTGTGTGTGTGTGTGTATGTGGGTGTGTTGTGTGCGTATGTGTGTGTGTGTGTGGAGTTAATGAGCTGGATATGTTGACGTGTTACCCCGCCCTCCCCTTTCCCCGAACACTATCATCAGTTTATTGCGTTAGGTAGGGGTGATATGCTAAGTTGTTTGTGTTGTGTTGGTTGTGTTGTGTTGCCAATGATGTGTTGGTAGTGTTGTGTGGTGTTGGTAGTGTTGTGTTGTGTTGTGTTGTGTTGTGTTGGTAGTGTTGTGTTGGCAGTGATGTGTTGGTAGTGTTGTGTTGTGTTGCTAATGATGTGTTGGTTGTGTTGTGTTGCCAGTGATGTGTTGGTAGCGTTGTGTTGGTATTGTTGTGTTGTGTTGGTAGTGTTGTGTTGTGTTGGCAGTGATGTGTTGGTAGTGTTGTGTTGTGTTGCTAATGATGCGTTGGTTTTGTTGTGTTGCCAGTGATGTGTTGGTAGTGTTGTGTTGGTAGTGTTGTGTTGTGTTGGCAGTGATGTGTTGTGTTGCTAATGATGTGTTGGTTGTGTTGTGTTGCCAGTGATGTGTTGGTAGTGTTGTGTTGGTTGTGTTGTGTTGGCAGTGATGTGTTGGTAGTGTTGTGTTGGTTGTGTTGTGTTGGTTGTGTTGTGTTGGCAGTGATGTGTTGGTAGTGTTGTCTTGTGTTGCTAATGATGGGTTGGTTGTGATGTGTTGCCAGTGTTGTGTTGGTAGTGTTGTGTTGGTATTGTTGTGTTGGTAGTGTTGTGTTGTATTGCTAATGATGTGTTGGTAGTTCTGTGTTGTGTCGCCAGTGATGTGTTGGTATTGATGTGTTGTGTTGGTAGTGTTATGTTGTGTTGGCAGTGATATGTTGGTAGTGATGTGTTGGTTATGTTGTGTTGCCAGTGATGTGTTGGTAGTGTTGTGTTGTCAGTGATGTGTTGGTAGTGTTGTGTTGTGTTGACAGTGTTGTGCTGGCAGTGATGTGTTGGTAGTGTTGTGTTGGCAGTTTTGTGTTGATAATGTTTTGTTGTCAGTGATGTGTGTGTAGTGTTGTGTTGTCAGTGATGTGTTGGTAGTGTTGTGTTGGCAGTTATGTGTTGGTAGTGTTGTGTTGTCAGTGGTGTGTTGGTAGTGTTGTGTTGGCAGTGATTTGTTGTGTTGTCAGTGATGTGTTGGTAGTGTTGTGTTGTGTTGTCAGTGATGTGTTGGTAGTGTTGTGTTGTGTTGTAAGTGATGTGTTGGTAGTGTTGTGTTGTCAGTGATGTGTTGGTAGTGTTGTGTTGTGTTGTCAGTGATATGTTTGTAGTGTTGCGTTGTCAGTGATGTGTTGGTAGTGTTGTGTTGTCAGTGATGTGTTGGTAGTGTTGTGTTGTCAGTGATGTGTTGGTAGTGTTGTGTTGTGTTGTCAGTGATGTGTTTGTAGTGTTGTGTTGTCAGTGATGTGTTGGTAGTGTTGTTTTGTCAGTGATGTGTTGGTAGTGTTGTGTTGTCAGTGGTGTGTTGGTAGTGTTGTGTTGTGTTGGCAGTGATGTGTTGTGTTGTCAGTGATGTGTTGGCAGTTATATGTTGGTAGTGCTGTGTTGTGTTGTGTTGCCAGTGATGTGTTGGTAGTGTTGTGTTGTCAGTGATGTGTTGGTAGTGTTGTGGTGTGTTGTCAGTGATGTGTTTGTAGTGTTGTGTTGTCAGTGATGTGTTGGTAGTGTTGTGTTGTCAGTGATGTGTTGGTAGTGCTGTGTTGTGTTGGCAGTGATGTGTTGGTAGTGTTGTTTTGTCAGTGATGTGTTAGTAGTGTTGTGTTGTGTTGGCAGTGATGTGTTGTGTTGTCAGTGATGTGTTGGCAGTGATATGTTGGTACTGCTGTGTTGTGTTGTGTTGCCAGTGATGTGTTGGTAGTGTTGTGTTGTGTTGTCAGTTATGTGTTGGTAATGTTGTGTTGTGTTGTCAGTGATGTGTTGGTAGTGATGTGTTGTGTTGTCAGTGATGTGTTGGTAGTGTTGTGTTGTCAGTGATGTGTTGGTAGTGTTGTACTTATTCTAGTTGTACTTACTCTAGTTGTATTGCGGGAGTGAGCATGCCCGTTATTTCCCGCCTCCTATATGTGTAGGTGTTATATGTATCGTTGGAATGGCTGTGGATGTGTGTGTAGTCTGTATTTTTAGCCAATTAGCGACATCGGAAACGAAGGCTTAGGGTGGATCTGTCTGGTACCATTCTCACTATAGACGGTACCGTCTCGCCCGAAGGCTTAGGTAGCCATCAGCTTAGGTGAACCATATGATACCCATCTCGCCTTGTACCATTTTTGCCAACCCCAGATGGGACGTCACAACGTCGTCCACTTATTCCAGGTACCTATTTACAGCTAGGTGAACTGAGGCTAACACATGAAAGGAGACAAGCCCAATTTGTCTCCGCCCGGCCGGGATTGAACCCCCGGCCCCTCGTGTGTGAGACGAGAGCTCTACCACTAGGCTACGGGCTGTGTGTTGTGTTGTCAGTGATGTGTTTGTAGTGTTGTGTTGTCAGTGATGTGTTGGTAGTGTTGTGTTGTCAGTGATATGTTTGTAGTGTTGTGTTGTCAGTGATGTGTTGGTAGTGTTGTGTTGTCAGTGATGTGTTGGTAGTGTTGTGTTGTCAGTGATGTGTTGGTAGTGTTGTCTTGTCAGTGATATGTTGGTAGTGTTGTGTTGTGTTGTCAGTGATGTGCTTGTAGTGTTGTGTTGTCAGTGATGTGTTGGTAGTGTTGTGTTGTCAGTGATGTGTTGGTAGTGTTGTGTTGTCAGTGGTGTGTTGGTAGTGTTGTGTTGTGTTGGCAGTGATGTGTTGTGTTGTCAGTGATGTGTTGGCAGTGATATGTTGGTAGTGCTGTGTTGTGTTGTGTTGCCAGTGATGTGTTGGTAGTGTTGTGTTGTCAGTGATGTGTTGGTAGTGTTGTGTTGTGTTGTCAGTGATGTGTTTGTAGTGGTGTGTTGTCAGTGATGTGTTGGTAGTGTTGTGTTGTCAGTGATGTGTTGGTAGTGCTGTGTTGTGTTGGCAGTGATGTGTTGGTAGTGTTGTTTTGTCAGTGATGTGTTGGTACTGTTGTGTTGTGTTGTCAGTGATGTGTTGGCAGTGATATGTTGGTACTGCTGTGTTGTGTTACCAGTGATGTGTTGGTAGTGTTGTGTTGTGTTGTCAGTTATGTGTTGGTAATGTTGTGTTGTGTTGTCAGTGATGTGTTGGTAGTGATGTGTTGTGTTGTCAGTGATGTGTTGGTAGTGTTGTGTTGTCAGTGATGTGTTGGTAGTGTTGTGTTGTGTTGTCAGTGATGTGTTTGTAGTGTTGTGTTGTCAGCGATGTGTTGGTAGTGTTGTGTTGTCAGTGATGTGTTGGTAGTGATGTGTTGTGTTGGCAGTGATGTGTTGGTAGTGTTGTTTTTTCAATGATGTGTTGGTAGTGTTGTGTTGTGTTGGCAGTGATGTGTTGTGTTGTCAGTGATGTGTTGGCAGTGATATGTTGGTACTGCTGTGTTGTGTTGTGTTGTGTTGCCAGTGATGTGTTGGTAGTGCTGTGTTGTGTTGTCAGTTATGTGTTGGTAATGTTGTGTTGTGTTGTCAGTGATGTGTGTGTAGTGTTGTGTTGTCAGTGATGTGTTGGTAGTGTTGTGTTGGCAGTGATGTGTTGGTAGTGTTGTGTTGTCAGTGATGTGTTGGTAGTGTTGTGTTGTCAGTGATGTGTTTGTAGTGTTGTGTTGTCAGTGATGTGTTAATAGTGTTGTGTTGTCAGTGATGTGTTGGTAGTGTTGTGTTGTGTTGTCAGTGATGTGTTGGTAGTGTTGTGTTGTGTTGTCAGTGATGTGTTTGTAGTGTTGCGTTGTCAGTGATGTGTTGGTAGGTAGTGTTGTGTTGGCAGTGTTGTGTTGTCAGTGATGTGTTGGTAGTGTTGTGTTGTCAGTGATGTGTTGTGTTATGTTGTCAGTGATGTGTTTGTACTGTTGTGTTGTCAGTGATGTGTTGGTAGTGATGTGTTGGTAATGTTGTGTTGTGTTGTCAGTGATGTGTTGGTAGTGTTGTGTTGTGTCGTTAGTGATGTGTTGGTAGTGTTGCGTTGTGTTGTCAGTGATGTGTTGGTAGTGTTCTGTTGTGTTACCATGGATACTTAATATAGTTATTTTTCAATAGAACAAATTTCTGCTGCAGGCCGGTTACTACTACATTACAAACTCGCTATCGTTCACCAGAAGGAAAATCTACACCTAAATTGCACGAAAGGTCTAAATATTGACAAAGAGATGTCCCGAAAAGATCTTAATTCGCTAAACTAAAGGGGTGAACGTCTTAAAATTTCATAACTAGTGGGGATAAACATAAGGGAGAAGGAGGTCCAGAAAAAAAACTACCTCCCACTTCAAGCATCCATCATCGGTTACTCTAAAATGTACGTAATTTTCATCATATTCTAGATACCATTAGACGACTTTCTTTAGTTTGTAATCTACTTATACGACTCAAATGGGTAAATACTATCTCAACAAACTCTTTTAGCCTTCTTAAACTGCATAAAATCATCTCGTTTTTTGTCCAGAATCAAAGGTAAAAGGCGTCATGGTACTGAAGGGGTTAATGTAAATATAGTTTGTATTTAGTTTTATGCGTTTTGGAAATAGACGCGGATTTATGCTTGATATGTAGAGTTTTACTGTGCATGGGTCGTGTGCTTATAGTATTTCAAGAGGGCTTGCAACAGAATGAGAGTGAGAAAGAGAGAGTATGTACAAAGGAAATCAACCAACAACAGGTATAATGACTCCTCTAGGCTGCTTGTCCTCCAAAACACTGAGGATCAAGTGTCCAAACAGTGGTTTGGAGGGGGTAAGGGAAAATTGGAAAGGGAACTACTGCCCTGGAACTAATGTCCGTTATAGGATTAGGAAGTTAGTAGGGGACAGATGGGTTAGTAACATAACACAGTTATAAGTGAGCTTTGCATTCTACAACGGTGCTGCAGCCTATAACGTCTCTGGGAAGCCCATTCCACAAGTTGACAACTCGATTGCATAATTATATCACATATGCATACCGTTGCATAGCCTACGTGAGTTGCAGTTGGGATGTGTGTACATGCTTAGATTGATATGCAGGATTCGAAGTTGCATAATAAATCGTAG
>JBAKBP010028691.1:0-28208 GCA_037953745.1 Lithodes maja | reverse complement strand
CATTCCCTATCTTGTCCACGCTGTCGTCAACTCGAGGCAAAGGGTAAGGGTTGGTAGTGGTCAAGCCATTTAGCCTACGAAAATCTATGCAGAACCGCACCTTGCCGTCAGGTTTTGGCTGCAACGTGACGGGTGATGTCCACTTCACATAACCTTCAGTGATCATCCCTCTCTCAACCATGTACTTTAACTCCTCCCGTAAAGCTGGCAACTTTACCGGGGGCACACGGTAGGGCACTGACTTGAAGGGCACATTATCACCGACGTCCACGTCGTGCGTTACCTGAGTAGTGAGACCTGGGTGTTCGGCGAAAACAGAGGGGTATGACCTGAACAGGCCTAGGACAGCAGCACCCTGGTGCTCAGGCAGGTGACTTACAGCTTGCCTAGCCTCTTGTTCAGTATTCCCCGCCCACTGTTCCGCGGAAATGACACAGTCCCAGCTATCCTCCTCAGCAGCATGACTGTCCCCACCTCCTTCTCCACCCTGGCCGCTGCAGGCCAGCACAGGGACAGTGAGAGGCTCTGAGGGGCGTCTCACATACTCTTTCATGAGGTTAACATGACATAACTGATGTTTTTTTCTACGGTCAGGTGTTGCAACGAGATAATCAAGGTCGGACAGTTTCTTAGCCACCACATACGGCCCAATAAACTTGGCAGAAAGGGGGTGTCCAGGCAAAGGTAAAAGCAACATTACCTCCTGACCCACCGAAAACTCCCGAAGCTTCACCTTGGCGTCATACTGGTGCTTCATGACCGCCTGTGCATTAACCAAGTTATTACCTGCCGCTGCCATGCAACCTATAAGTCTCTCCCGGCTCTCAAGGATATATTTAAGTACAGACCCCGGCTTCTCTTCGCCCTCCCAGATCTCTTTCACCATACTTAAAGGTCCTCTCACATTATGGCCAAAGACTAGTTGATTTGGACTGAACCCCAGGCTCTCTCCTGGGACTTCACGTGCAGCGAACAGAACATACGGCAGACCCAAATCCCAATCAGTGTCATGTTCTGCACAGTAACAGCGTAGCATACTCTTCAGGGTCGAGTGCCACCGCTCCAAGACTCCCTGACTCTCGGGATGGTAGGCTGACGACACTACAGAACATATACCGTGCAACTGAAGGGTTTGCTTGAACAATTTGGATGTAAAATTGCTCCCCTGGTCTGACTGCACCTCACGTGGAAATCCATAACGGGAACAGAACAATAATAAGTTTTTAACAACTGCCTTTGCCGAGCCGTTTCTCATGGGGTATGCGTCCGGGTATCTCGTAGCCACATCCATGATTGTCAACAGGAATTTATTGCCACTACTAGTAGGCGGGAAAGGGCCAACCAAATCTACTACAACTTTGCTGAACGGAGGCCCGGTGACAGGTATGGGAAACAAAGGTGCCTTCGGGATGGTCTGGTTAGGCTTCCCCGTTGTCTGGCAGGTCGCACACCCAGCCACCCATGCACAGACATCAGCCTTGACCCCAGGCCACCAGAAAAACCTGCCCAATGCCGCCAATGTTTTTGTTACCCCCAAATGACCCGCCACCGGCACATCATGCGCCAGACACAATAAGGACTCTCTATACTTATTTGGAACAACCACCTGGTCTACTACCCTCGCACCGCCCTCCCACTTCGATTTTGGGTCTAGAAATCTGCGGTACAATATCCTGTTGAGCCTAAAGAAATCTCCCGGCTTCGCATCCCCATCTTCCTCCAACTCTATGGCACCATTGCTATAACGAGCTAGACTAGCGTCTTGCAGCTGCTGCTCACTAATGTCCCTGGGCGTCAATGCATCAAGATGGTTTTGTAATAAGACATTACCCCGGCTAGTAGGCTCTACTGCCTTAGTGGCTCTCGCTACAGCTCTTGCCTCACGCGAAGTCTTACCCAACTCTGCCTTGTTACACACCATATCTGGGCCAGAGTCAACTCCCGTGTTTATTATAGGTCCAAGTACCGAATCACCGAGAAGTGCAGCAGAATCAATGTCCCTTTTCCTGCCCTTAGCAACCTTCTCCTGATCCTTCCTCCACTGTCCCCGAGGTTGAGTGCTAGGCTGTGCAGGAGCCGCAGAGCGAGATCGGGTTACCACACAGGCCATCTCATCCTGTTGGCACCTCCCAACCCATTCCCGATTCTCACCATCCACGTCGGCCGCCCTCTCGGCAACGACTAAGGGTGGAGTCCCGGAAGTGGGCACCGCAAAGTCGTTGCCGAGAAGAAGGTCGACGCCCTCAACTGGCAAACACTCAACGATCCCTACATCCAGCTCCCTGCACACCTCTCCCACTCTCAACTCCAACCTCACAAGTGGGTATGACCTCGTAGCATTTATACCCTGCACCACAACAACTCTGGCCGCATTTATCGGTTTCCCTGTGAAGTTCCTCAACAAAGTTTGCGAAGCCCCCGTATCCCTCAGCAAGTCAACCCTCCGTAGTTCACTCCCCCAGCTCACAAACCCGTGTCCCCGATGGCTACAGAAAGTGTCCCGGACAGGTGTCGAGCCTTCCGTACGCTTCTTTACCGCGTGTGCCTCAGCTGCTGACAACCTACCCCGGGCAGTTGCTGCAGCCTTCAGAGACACACCGATACTGTGAACCAATGACACCGGCTTAGCGGGAGTGTTACTAGGGCACTCACGTGAATAATGGCCTGGCTTCTGACATTTGTAACATTTCACATCCCCAATGGGCTTCTTCCCTTGTGCGGGCGAAGAAGGGGCCTGACCTTTAGTAAACGGGAGAGGCTTGTGTTTGTAGGTGTTATTAGGTGCAATGCATTTAGTGTGGTTATGTGTGTCATAGGATTTGTTATTATCGAAAACTCTGGTGGGTGGGGTATAGCGCCCCTTCTGCCCTGACTCAGCCCTCTGAGCGGCACCGCAACCACGAATCAATGATAATCTGAGGTCTGCCATCTTGGCAGCCTCCTCTACTGTCTTGGGACATTTTTCCTTAATGTTCAGCGTTAGATCGGTTCCAGTGCATTTGTAAAACTGTTCCAGATAGAAAAGTTGCTTAATTTCCTCAGCCGACTCTGCGTGCTCGGACCGAAACCAGTTATTACCTGCATCTGTTAAGTCCCGTGCGTGCTCCATAAAACTGACGTCGCTCTTCTTATTCACGCCACGGAACTTCAATCTATAAGTTTCGGGTTGCAGTTCGTAGGCCCGGAGCACAGCCTCCTTCACCAGTCCATACACTACACTCTCGTCCAGTGACAGTGCATCGTAGGCTTTCAACCCCTTACCCACTAGACGTGATGAAACTAATGCTGCCCATTTAACCTCCGGCCAGTCATACTCACGACACTTCTTTTCGAAACGAGCAAAAAACTCAGTCACTGCTGTCTCATCAAATGCGGGTACTAACTTAATTAAATGCGAAAGTGAGTCTGTAACCCGGTGCCCACCACCGAGATGACGCCCCGTGGTCTCTACTCTAGACTTCTCGACATCCATTTCAGCCTGGTACCTGGTTGCATCCTGATTGGCTTGGATTCTAGCAACCTCTAT
Organism: Lithodes maja; assembly: GCA_037953745.1. Classification (NCBI taxonomy): domain Eukaryota; kingdom Metazoa; phylum Arthropoda; class Malacostraca; order Decapoda; family Lithodidae; genus Lithodes; species Lithodes maja. Next base: position 24,682 of record JBAKBP010028691.1, on the reverse strand, counting down.
GCGTTCTATACTAGCCTGTTGTATCTGTATCCGAGTCTCCTGCAGCTTAAACTTAGCTAGTTCTAGCTGAAATAACATCTCAGGAGACAGGCCTGGGGGGGGAGAGCACAAAATGGGGGATCCACACCGAGACGTGTTTACGGGTAAGCCAGCTTGCCCTTGAGAACCCTCCTGCTGCATCGTGCTAAGACTCGCTGGCTGAGGGCCCAGCTCAGGGGTAGAGTGGAATGGAGGCTTGGAGGGAACCCCCCAAGACCCCACTCCACCCACCGCCCCATCGCCATCACCCAACAAACATGCCACCAAATTCTTCTTGGGCCAACTGTCAGGACAGTCCCGCCCCAAAACCGTGGCTAAACAGCGAAGACCGTAACAATCAATAGCCTGCAGGCGCTGTTCGGTCAAAGGTGTCTGCAAAAATGCCCGGGCATCCCTCTCTCCACTTATAACACTCCCCTCCCTAAACATCTGTTGTACTTGCTGGTTACTAGGCTGTACCGTGTTATCCTCCCCCGTAAATGATGAGTCATTAGACATAGTGCTGGTTATACAATTGCTGTTCATAAAAAAAAAGAAGTGCTTATTACTAATTGCAGTCTCGACTCACAAAATGTTAAAGATGCTTGAATGACTCTACTCTAGACACCCCCAACGAAACAATCTGCAAGTCCACCAATACAATAATGACACAATAAAAATTCCTCCAATATGCAAGAAAATTCTAGCCAGCTCTACTAGGTAGCATAGAATAGTTCTCCAAAAAACATGTGATAGGATACTACTGAATCTTGTGCAAGGTCGCCATTTTGTTACGGCTGGATCGGCAATACATATTCGGGATTCTTGATCGTAGGACAGAAATGGCTTATGTGACAACGACACGCTCGATTCCAGTCCCAAATACTATATGCTCCAGACAACAAAAGCACCAACGCCCTACAGAGTTATCGTCTATGGTAACGAGGTACCTTAACTCGGCGAAAGTGTACAACAGGGGTAGGCTATAAGGCTAAACTCCCTCAGACATTTATAGGTTACGTTATTAATAAAGAAATGCAATACTCAAGAAACTACGTTAATATTAAGCCTCTAATAATGTAGAATAGAAGCAGGCTAAAGGTATGACAGTGAAATGCTAAATGACAAATGTACACGCCTACTTGAAAGCGCGTGCACTAGAATAACTGTCCCCTACTAACATGCACTAGCATGTAGCATACAAGATGTTCATGATCCAGTAGATACCTAATAATACACATGGAAGGAACATAAATAGTAGTCACTTATTGTAATAATGAATCTATACTTGGAATAACTAAAAGGTTGCAGGCAACAGTACTGCGCCGGTAGCCTACTACCGCATAGGCTACTTCGCTTCTCTCACTCTGTCTCCCCTCTGAGTCTGTATGCGCCCTACGCAACAGAACTCCGGACACAGCAGCAAAACGACAGTGCAGTTAATTGATACGTGAAAGTATTAATAGTGTTGTCTTGTGTGTGAGTAATGTGTATTGTAAAGTGTTACATACATAAACTTAAAGAGAGCTGCAATGCATAGTAAAATAAAGATATATCCCACTCATCATCCCCATGTGTTCTAGCTAGCAGGCCAAGTCACAGGAACAACGAGTCCCAGCACCGAAAGCGAGAACCCAGGAAAAGACTGCAGAGAACACAAGGACAGATAAATTACGTTACTCTACTATACCGGCACTACGAGCGAGCTGTAGTCTCTGGTACTACACTCGCTCCTGGCTCGGTAGGCAAATCAAGGCTAAGTCCTCGCCCCTCTACAGACAACTCCTGGGCATGGTCGGGCTCTTACACATGGCACTAGTCTAGTCACAAATTGGATGATGAGCTGGGCATATAACTCGTGAACATGTAGAACGTTCACCAACTATCCTCATCAAGAAGATCGCTGTTCACATTAACCCCTTAAATCTAATACATGTAAATATATGCTTGTCCTAAGAGTAATACGAGAGGTGAGTGCTGAAACTCCTTTAGGACCTCAAGGGAAGGGTATGCATTTAAATAGAGAGAAGAATGAAATGAGAGTAATGTCGTCAGAGAGAAAGAGTGCAACCGTGAGAAATTGGGAGAGAGGGCAAGGGATGTTAGAGTCTCAAAGGTTCTAGGCAACCTGATCACGGAACACACAGCGAGCCTCCATGCAATGTGCAGTACGACAACATGGGCAGCCCGGCAGCACATGCAGGCGGCAATGCACTACCAACCCTGTCGCACCCAGCTATAAGCGCAGGGCTGCTAACCGGTCCACACGTCCGGCAACCACTGCCACCCTCTCGCTCTGAAGTCCAACTCACTCTCTCTCTCTGAATTCCCATCATCTCATCCATCAACTTCTCTATTGATACTACATATTAAATGGAAGGTCTCGACATGGCTTAAAACAAAACCCACCACTGGTTAGCAAACGACGAGACCTTTGCAGAGATACAAAGAACATAGTTATACGTTGTCACACTCAATATAAGCAGCGAACACTGCACACGGTACACGGTACCGCGGCGATACAGTGGAGTACCAAGGAGCACAATCAGGTTAAGTTGCCACGCACTGGGTGCGTCACAATATAGATACTGAAGAATATAACACACATACTGTATATATATAGATACTGAAGAATATAACACACATACTGTATATATATAGATACTGAAGAATATAACACACAAACTGTATATATATAGATACTGAAGAATATAACACATACTGTATATATATAGATACTGAAGAATATAACACACATACTGTATATATATAGATACTGAAGAATATAACACACACACTGTATATGTATATGTAGGGGAGGTGTGGTGGAGTGGTCTTGCCACTGGCCTGGTAATCCAAAGGTCCCGGGTTCAAATCCCGATGTATCAATGGGAAGATATTATTGGGATGGAATTTGTGCTGTACCTAGTATCAGTGCATTACCACAAAGCCCACCGAAACGTCAATAAAATACCCTCATTGTTCCCTGATTAAATAGCACTGTATGAATATTCCCATATTCAAAATATGCTACAGGGGTGCAATGCCTGGTGAGTTATCTGCTCAACAGGTGGCGTTGTGTGTGTGTAAGTGTGAGAGTCCGAGTGTAGAGGGTGAGACAGTGAAGCACGGGAACGAGATGGCTTCAGAGATGGGGTCGTTTCGGGCCATGAGTGAGCACCGTGCCTCATGTGAAGGCAAGATGGCAGGTGCTCGTTGTACTCTACGTGCTTCACATGTCTCACTCCCTAGACTGGAACAAGACCTCACGGGCTTCACTGTTCATTGTAAAGCGGTGAATGTTAAGGCTCTCAGCCTATGCCCGAGAGGAAGTAAGTTGGAATATAGAAAAAAAAAAAAAAATATATATATATATATATAGATACTAAAGAATATAACACACATACTGTATATATATAGATACTAAAGAATATAACATACATACTGTATATATATAGATACTGAAGAATATAACACACATACTGTATATATATATATATATATATATATAGATACTGAAGAATATAACACACATACTGTATATATATATATATAGATACTAAAGAATGTAACACACATACTGTATATATATAGATACTAAAGAATATAACACACATACTGTATATATATAGATACTGAAGAATATAACACACATACTGTATATATATATATATATATAGATACTGAAGAATATAACACACATACTGTATATATATATAGATACTAAAGAATATAACACACATACTGTATATATATAGATACTGAAGAATAAAACACACATACTGTATATATATAGATACTGAAGAATATAACACACATACTGTATATATATAGATACTAAAGAATATAACACACACTGTATATATATATAGATACTAAAGAATATAACACACATACTGTATATATATAGATACTAAAGAATATAACACACATACTGTATATATATAGATACTGAAGAATATAACACACTGTATATATATATATATATATATATATATATATATATATATATATATACTGAAGAATATAACACACATACTGTATATATATAGATACTAAAGAATATAACACATACTGTATATATATATAGATACTGAAGAATATAACACACATACTGTATATATATAGATACTGAAGAATATAACACACATACTGTATATATATAGATACTAAAGAATATAACACACATACTGTATATATATATAGATACTGAAGAATATAACACACACACTGTATATATATAGATACTGAAGAACACACACACTGTATATATATAGATACTGAAGAATATAACACACATACTGTATATATATATATAGATACTGAAGAATATAACACACATACTGTATATATATATATAGATGGTGAAGAATATAACACACAAACTGTATATATATAGATACTGAAGAATATAACACATACTGTATATATATATATAGATACTGAAGAATATAACACTTACTGTATATATATATAGATACTGAAGAATATAACACATACTGTATATATATAGATACTGAAGAATATAACACACACACTGTATATATATAGATACTGAAGAATATAACACACATACTGTATATATATATAGATACTGAAAAATATAACACACATACTGTATATATATAGATACTGAAGAATATAACACACACTGTATATATATAGATACTGAAGAATATAACACACACTGTATATATATAGATACTGAAGAATATAACACACATACTGTATATATATATATATAGATACTGAAGAATATAACACACATACTGTATATACATAGATACTGAAGAATATAACACACACTGTATATATATATAGATACTGAAGAATATAACACACATACTGTATATATATAGATACTGAAGAATATAACACACATACTGTATATATATATATATAGATACTGAAGAATATAACACACACACTGTATATATATAGATACTGAAGAATATAACACACACACTGTATATATATAGATACTGAAGAATATAACACACACACTGTATATATATAGATACTGAAGAATATAACACACATACTGTATATTTATAGATACTGAAGGATATAACACACACACTGTATATATATAGATACTGAAGAATATAACACACACACTGTATATATATAGATACTGAAGAATATAACACACACACTGTATATATATAGATACTGAAGAATATAACACACACTGTATATATATAGATACTGAAGAATATAACACACACTGTATATATATAGATACTGAAGAATATAACACACACACTGTATATATATAGATACTAAAGAATATAACACACATACTGTATATATATATAGATACTGAAGAATATAACACACACTGTATATATATATATATAGATACTGAAGAATATAACACACACACTGTATATATATAGATACTGAAGAATATAACACACACACTGTATATATATAGATACTTAAGAATATAACACACACACTGTATATATATAGATACTGAAGAATATAACACACACACTGTATATATATATAGATACTGAAGAATATAACACACACTGTATATATATAGATACTGAAGAATATAACACACACTGTATATATATATAGATACTGAAGAATATAACACACATACTGTATATATATAGATACTGAAGAATATAACACACACACTGTATATATATATATATACTGAAGAATATAACACACACACTGTATATATATATAGATACTGAAGAATATAACACACATACTGTATATATATAGATACTGAAGAATATAACACACACACTGTATATATATAGATACTGAAGAATATAACACACACACTGTATATATATAGATACTGAAGAATATAACACACACACTGTATATATATAGATACTGAAGAATATAACACACACTGTATATATATATATATATATATATATATATATAGATACTGAAGAATATAACACACATACTGTATATATATATAGATACTGAAGAATATAACACACACACTGTATATACATAGATACTGAAGAATATAACACACACACTGTATATATATATAGATACTGAAGAATATAACACACACACTGTATATATATAGATACTGAAGAATATAACACACACACTGTATATATATAGATACTGAAGAATATAACACACACACTGTATATATATATATATAGATACTGAAGAATATAACACACATACTGTATATATATATAGATACTGAAGAATATAACACACACACTGTATATATATAGATACTGAAGAATATAACACACCGACTGTATATATATAGATACTGAAGAATATAACACACACTGTATATATATAGAGACTGAAGAATATAACACACACACTGTATATATATAGATACTGAAGAATATAACACACACACTGTATATATATAGATACTGAAGAACATAACACACACACTGTATATATATAGATCTATCTATCTATCTATCTATTGCCTGACGCCGTGATCCCCGAAGGGGTGGCCACGAACGAACCGCCCCCATGCACCTCTGTCCCCAGTCAGTCGACGCCCCTCCCCCCAACCAGCACCGCCTTCATTCATGTAGTTCCTCACTCCATCCTTCCACCTCATATTCGGTCTACCTCTCCCCCTCTGTCCCTCCACCTCGCTCTCGTACACCCTCTTAGTCATTCTCTCGCTTTCCATACGTTCCATATGGCCGAACCATCTCAAGTTGTTCCTTTTCACACTTTCCAGCACATCTACCTCCACACCACACCTCCTTCTTACTTCCTCATTAGTCTGTCTATCTCTCCATGTAATTCCGCACGCACTCCTTAAGTAATTAATTTCCACTGCTCTCACTCTTGGTCTGAGTCTCTCAACCAACGTCCATGCTTCGCTTCCGTAAGTCAGTGTCGGGATTACCACACTGTCATGCAAGGACTTCTTCACTTCCATACTGACCACCCTATTCCTTGTTACTGCTTTTAGTGTTCCTACAACCCTCTTCCCCTGTTGTACCCTCTCCCGCACCTCTTCATCCATAGTCCCATCTTTACTCAACACACTGCCCAGATACTTAAAAGAGTTGACGATCTCCATAGCCTGACCGTTCAGCTTCACCTCACACTCTGTGACTTCACCCCTTTCGAAGACCATAACCTTGCTCTTCCCCGTATTTACCTTCAAATTCCGTTTTTCGCACACTGTTCCAAACTCATTTACCAGACCCTGCAACTCCCATTCATTATCACTCATCAGAACTGTATCATCCGCAAACAGCAGTATAGGTAGCTTCCACTCAATTCCCTCCCTTTTCAGCGATACACCAACATCCACTGCTCTTGATAGTATTTCTTTCATAACTCCATCCATATATACAGTAAACAACCACGGAGACATCACACACCCCTGTTTCAAACCAACATTCAGGTCAAAGAACTCGCTCTGCTCACTCTCCACACGTACTGCCGCCTTTGCACCCTCATACATGCTCTTCACTGCTTTCAGCAACTTGCCCTCTACTCCGTATATTCTAAGTACTTTCCACAAACCTTCTCTATCCACTCTGTCATAGGCCTTCTCCAAGTCCATAAAGGCAACATACACCTTTTGTTTCTTCTCCAGATACTTCTCCACAACACAATTCAGGGTAAAAATCTGATCTACACATCCTCTTCCCTTCCTAAAGCCTCCCTGCTCGTCGCCTATCCATTTCTCCGTTCTCACTCTCACTCTCTCAATCACTACCCTACTGTATACCTTCCCTACTACGCTTAGAAGACATATTCCTCGGTGGTTACCACACACTCCTCTTTCCCCTTTGCCCTTATATAGGGGGACTATTATGCCAGTCTTCCAGTCATCGGGTGCACTCCCCTTCTCCCATGCTAGTTTGCACATTTTCCATACCCATTCTATCACTATCTCACCACCATACCTCAACATTTCCCCACACACTCCATCTGTTCCTGGTGCTTTCCCCAACTTCACTCTTTTCATGGCTTCCCACACTTCTGACCTCCTGATCCCCACCTCCTCCTCCACTACTTCTCTTCTTCTCCCTCCCATACCATATCCAGCTATGTTTGCTGGCTCTTCATTCCTTTCATTTAGCAACTCACTGAAGTACTCCCTCCATCTTTCGACTCTCTCTTGCTTCTCGGCTAGCATTCTCCCATTCTTATCTTTCACACCCTTACTGTTTCCCTTGCTACCTTCCCTAACTTTCTTGACTTCTTTCCAGAACAGTTTCTTACTCTCCCTCCATTTTACACTCAGATTCCTTCCAAATTCCTCATCTACTCTTCTCTTACTTTCCTTCACTACTCTCTTCACCACCCTCTTACTCTCCACGTACCTCGCTCGTTTCTGTCTCTCGGAATCTTCATTCCCTCTACTACCCAACCACTCTCTATATGCTTTCTTCTTTTCTTCCACAGCTATTCTTACCTCTTCTGTCCACCATGCTGTACCTTTCACTCCCCTCCCTCTTCTCCTCACTCCACACACCTCCTCACATGCTGCACAGATCTCATCCTTAAACACCTTGCTCATCTCCTCCACTTCCTCCATAACTTCCAGGTCGAACCCACCTAGTCGTCTTTCCACTGCTCTCCTGTACTCCTCCCTGACTTCTCCTCCTCCTGCAACCTCTCCACCCTCCTCACCATTCCACCCTCCTCTCGCCTCCCTCCCGCTCTCCTCACCCACTTCTTTTGTATCCTAACCTTAGCTACCACTACATAATGATCAGACAGACCCCCTCCAATACCCCTATACACCCTAGCATCCATCACAGATTTCTTCATTCGTTCATCCACACATACATAATCAATCAATGACTTTCGTTCCACCACTGTCTTATCCTTCATTGTCAACATCCGTTTCCACGTGTACCTGTGGATCATTCTGTGTCGGAAGAAGGTGTTGGCTATCCACAGCCTCCTCCCCACACATACGTCCACAAGTGCACTACCATTCCCATTCACCTCTGATGGTACCCCCCACCCTCCCACCACTCCCTCAACTTTCCTATCACCCACCTTACCATTCATATCCCCAATCAGAAATATTCTTTCGTTCTTGTCAAACTTCTCCAGGCACGCCTCCACATTCATCCAGAACTCCTCTTTCTTTCTTTCAAGTATATCCTCTGTCGGGGCATACACGCATACAATCACCCACGTTTGTATTCCTACTTTCATTCTCACCCACACAATCCTTGAACCCACAGACCCATACTCTCTTACACATTCCTTCCATTTGCTACTTACAAACAAACATGCACCTTCTCTCGCTATTCCTTCACTCACTCCAGCACACACACCTATTCCACACTCCCACTCTCTCACATCTGAACCTTTCCATTTGGTCTCTGTCATTCCACATACATCCAGCCTGGCATTCACTAACACTTCCAGAACCTCTCTCTCTTTTGTGCCATCATTCATGCCACTAACATTCCATGTCGCCATTCTCAGAATGTCCGAAGGCATGTCCTTAGTCGGTCGTGGTTCGTCAACGTTGGTTCCGTCCGCATCCGAGGCTGTTCGTTCGTTTTTTTTTGCTTAGATATTTTTTCCGGGTGGGGGTCGCAAGCCCACCGACCCAACCTCTTTAGTCGCCTCTTACGACACGCAGAAGGCACGTGGGGCATATTCTATTCCCTAACCCCCAGGGGGGGTTATCTATATATATATATAGATACTGAAGAATATAACACACACACTGTATATATATAGATACTGAAGAATATAACACACATACTGTATATATATATAGATTCTGAAGAATATAACACACACACTGTATATATATAGATACTGAAAAATATAACACACTGTATATATATATAGATACTGAAGAATATAACACACATACTGTATATATATAGATACTGAAGAATATAACACACACACTCTGTACTGAATATATAGATACTGAAGAATATAACACACACTGTATATATATAGATACTGAAGAATATAACACACTGTATATATATAGATACTGAAGAATATAACACACACTGTATAAGTGTATATATATATAGATACTGAAGAATATAACACACACTGTATATATATAGATACTGAAGAATATAACACACACACTTTATATATATATAGATACTGAAGAATATAACACACACTGTATATATATAGATACTGAAGAATAAAACACACACACTGTATATATATAGATACTGAAGAATATAACACAGACTGTATATATATATATATAGATACTGAAGAATATAACACACACACTGTATATATATAGATACTGAAGAATGTAACACACATACTGTATATATATATAGATACTGAAGAATATAACACACACACTGTATATATATAGATACTGAAGAATATAACACACACACTGTATATATATAGATACTGAAGAATATAGCACACACACTGTATATATATATAGATACTGAAGAATATAACACACATACTGTATATATATAGATACTGAAGAATATAACACACACTGTATATATATAGATACTGAAGAATATAACACCCACACTGTATATATATAGATACTGAAGAATATAACACACACACTGTATATATATAGATACTGAAGAATATAACACACACATTGTATATATATACAGATACTGAAGAATATAACACACATACTGTATATATATAGATACTGAAGAATATAACACACACACTGTATATATATAGATACTGAAGAATATAACACACACACTGTATATATATAGATACTGAAGAATATAACACACACACTGTATATATATAGATACTGAAGAATATAACACACACACTGTATATATATAGATACTGAAGAATATAACACACACACTGTATATATATATATATATATATATATATATATAGATACTGAAGAATATAACACACATACTGTATATATATAGATACTGAAGAATATAACTCACACAGTATATATATATAGATACTGAAGAATATAACACACACACTGTATATATATAGATACTGAAGAATATAACACACACACTGTATATATATATAGATACTGAAGAATATAACACACACACTGTATATATATAGATACTGAAGAATATAACACACACACTGTATATATATAGATACTGAAGAATATAACACACACACTGTATATATATATAGATACTGAAGAATATAACACACACGCTGTATATATATAGATACTGAAGAATATAACACACACACTGTATATATATAGATACTCATTAACCCCTTTTTTGGCTAATATTGTACGATTTTATGCAGCTTAAGGGGGTCACCTACTTTTTTGTCTCTCTCTCTCCTTTTCTCTCTTTCTCTGGCTTGTATCCATTCGGCCCCATTCAGCCAACTGTTTTGAGACGTTTAACCCCATCCAGGTGTCGATTTCATCCTGGCGAGCGATAGCGAGCCAGAATTGTATGAAGAAATCCGGCTTCGCCGGAAAAAAAAATCTATCGAAAAATGTACAAATTTAGCTTGCTGTCAAAACAAACAAATATATATGCTGGCTCGCTACCGCTCGCCAGGAAAATATTGACACCTGGATGGGGGTAAACGTCTTAAAACATTTGGCTGAATTGGGCTGAATGAATACAAGCCAAAGAGTGAGGGAGAGAAAGTGAAAAAAAGCGAGGTGGGCTCCCTTAAGAAAGAGATACGTAATCCGGATGATATATTGAGTTAGTATTAATCTCTTTGATTCATAGAGTAGAATAAAGGTAAATCAAATCGTCTAATGGTAACCAGAACAAGACGCAAATTGCATCATTGCAAATTGCAATTGTAAGGGATAATAAAGATTATTCTCTTGAAATTACACATCCACTGCAATATATTGAAAAAAATGCGGTGGGTGTACATTATTTATTATGTTTTTTACACCAACCAATTTCACATCTAAATTCAATTAATGAAATCAACAAACACATATGGCACTCCGAGGACTCGAACCCAGGATACTCACATCGAAATTCCGCGCACTATGCATTAGGCTATCAAGATATATTGTTCCACAAATATTGTACTGATTTTAACTCTGGTCCGTAACAAAATATTGGTATGAAAAGGATAATATAGCGTGCCTAATAATGAACCGGTACCGTTTTAGTGGTATATTGGCAGTAATAAACCCTTCTAATATAAAAACTGAGAGGTAAATCACTATCAATATGCCCCATTATCTTATATAACTTGGGTATACTTTTTTGTTTTTTTTTCTATGTGATTGAGGGAGGCAAAAGGCATAACTGCCTATAGCGAGTGCTTCCCCCATAGTTGAAAGAGTGACAGGGCCAAAATCAAGGGACGTTCGAGCCAAAATGCCTCGACACACGGAGTTTGAAGCAATTTAAGTCATAGGATACCCTGTTATTTCACAGTGTGCACTATAGGAAATCTAACCTAACGAGGTTCTGTTGTAAAGGCCTATCCCTCAATACCTTCACCTGATCTCACCCAACATCACCTTACCTTACCTCATAATCTAGGATATAACAAGGGTATGTACGAAAAGGTACATAATATAGTTGGGTATATTGATAGTGAAATATCATTCTAATTGGTAGAAGATGAGCATATTATAATAACAATACAACATATCAATGGCAAATTATTACCGACGAAAGCGATCCTGTGATTTACAAGAAATCAACCTTACGGGGAGGCAGACCTTATTTTATCTTTCTCTTTATTCTGGACCCCCTTCTCCCTAATGTTTAGCCCCACTAGTTTTGAGATTATAAGACGTCCGCCCAATTAGTTTGGCGATTTTAACACCTTTTTCTCCATTTCGTTGTCAATTTTAAGACCTTTCGTGCCATTTAGGTGTCGATGTTTTCCTGGCGAGCGATAGCGAACCTGTAATCTTAAGAGGGACCGGCCTTCGGCCGGGAAATTTTTCTACCGAAAAAATTTACAAATTTATCTTGAAAGGGGGTCTAGGGTGTGTTTTTCTAAGTTTGATGGAGGTCTAGGGAGGAAACTAAAAAAAATATATGAATACATTAATTAATAGACTAAACAAACGCTCTGCCTCCCCTTAATTAAGCCAGGACGTGGTGAATGAGGGGGGGGGGGGGTGGGTTGCATGCTTATTTATTTCAAGGGTATCTGGGGAGGCGTGTTTCATATTAGTCTAGAGGGCAAACTATTATAATTACGTTGGTCGAACATCGCTGGATCAATCAAAGTTCTTCTTAATAATACAACCCAATATCGTAATGACACCCAGGACGTCGGAGCAGGTAGTGTCAAGAAGGCCACCGCCTGAGAAGGACCGGGAGTTGTACTTGTTAAGGGGGGCCACAAGCTGTATTTCTCTTTCTCTCCTTTTCTCTCGCTTGTATCCATTCGGTTCCATTCAGACAACTGTTTAAAGACGTTTATCCCCATCCAGGTGTCGATTTCTTCCTGGCGAGCAATAACAAGCCAGCATTTGTATGGAGAAATCCGGCTTTGCCGGAGAAATTTCTATCGAAAAATGTACAAATTTAGCTTGCTCTCAAAACAAAATATATATATGCTGGCTCGCTACCGCTCACCAGGAAAATATTGACACCGGGATAGGGGTAAACGCCTTAAAACAGTAGGTTGAATGGGGCCGAATGGATACAAGCCAAAGACAGAGGGAGAGAAAGAGAAAACAAAAATGGTGGTCTCCCTTAAAACTCTTATAATTATATAACCGTCATCATTGAAGGGACGTTTCTATGTATGTATTCATAATGTTTAAATATTATTTTTTTGTGATTTTTGTTTTGTTTTAGCTTCCTCCCTATTCGTTCATTAATCTGTAAAATGTACCCTCAAGATCCCTCCTACGAGATCAATTTGTGCATCTCGGTAAAACAAATTCCCTGGCTTTTGGCCGGGTTCTTCCTAAATTGCAGGCTCGCTATCCTTCGTTAGAGAACAAAAATCGACTCCTAAATAGCACGAAACGTCTTACAATCAACAAAATATTGGGGATTATGCCTTATAGTCTCAAAACTAATGCGGCTAGACATGAAGGAGAAGGGGGTCCAGGAAACCTCTTTAAAGGGGCTATTCTAGGATAACGGTGAAAACTAGATGAGTGTATAGATACCGGTAGCGTGCGTGTGTGTGTGTGTCTGTGTGGGTGTGGCTGTGTGTGTGTGTGTGTGTGTGTGTGTGGCTGTGTGTGTGGGTGTGTGTGTGTGTGGATGTGTGTGTGTGTGTGTGCGTGCGTGTGTGTGTGTGTGGCTGTGTGTGTGTGGCTGTGTGTGTGTGTGTGTCTGTGTGTGTGTGTGTGCGTGCGTGTGTCTGTGTGGCTGTGGCTGTGTGTGGCTGTGGCTGTGTGTGTCTGTCTGTCTGTGTGTGTGTGTGTGTGTGTGTGTATGTGTGTGTGTGTGTGTGTCTTTAGTTTACTACACGCGTCTGTGTTTTGCGGTTTTCGGACTCTTTCATATCGATTTGTGGTTGGGTAAGCCTATATTCTAGATAATATATGGGTATGATAAGATTATGTAAATTATCCATAATAATTTACCCATATATAAATTTATTACCGAAAATAATCCCTTCATATACCAAATCCAAAGGTAAATCACTATCAATATTCATATTTGTTTTCACCAACTCACCAATTAATGTACAAATAAACCCAACTAATTCAATCAATGCAAGTAAAGAATACATGTGGTACTCTAAGGACTCGAACTACATGATCTTATACACACTTCTCATATCTTTTGCATACTCTTGATCTTTTACAATGTAGACTCTATTCATTATGACATGTCTAGATATAGTGTCTAGCCTTTTGTAACTTGGTGAGGGCTGAAGGAAATGGGCTGTAGGTCTATAATGCCACACCTATTTACTGGTGTAGTAGGCTACAACTAAAACGACGAGTTTGATGAAATTCGAATTATGTAAATCTGTATTAATTTAATTTTGTCCCCGTTTTGTTTTTTTCTCTCGACCTTCAGGCTAAAAAAAACTCCCACCCCAAACACGCCCCCAGCCCCACCTTTTCGAGATAATTTGTGTATTTGTTCTGTACACAAAATTAGTTACTAGGAATCGGTCTTCGACCGTGATATTTTTGTCTTGGGGGAGGTTTTAAAGCTTAATAGTGGTCTAAGGAACGAACTAAAAATAAAACATTTTACATCTATATCTACCTATCTATCTATATATATATGTATATATATATATATATATATATATATATATATATATATATTATATATATATATATATATATATACATATAACAAAATACCCCTCCCTTAGTAGGAGGACTGTCTGTAAAATACTTGGTTCTTCATTATCATGCTACCAAATTATATTACAATATTTAGCATACGAAGCTCTGCTAAATTTAAAGGACAATCGGTCTCAAATACGCGGAATTTCAGGCCTCTTTCCACGATCTCCCCGCCTTCCCACACCCCACAAAAACCCCTGGTAGAAAATGTGTGGGTAACAATGGGAGGTAAAAAGGGTCCCTGTTGTCTCGCGGGAGGAGCTGATGACCCCTCGGCTTGACCGGCGGCGCCACTCAACCGCTTCCGAGAAAATAGGTCCTCTTTCAGCGAACTGCTACGCCGATTCTGCCTTCTAATGAGAACAGGTAATTGTCTCCTTTAATGCCCTGATGGCGATTAGTACAGGCATCTTCACCTCCTCAACGGGCTTTAAATGGGATAGGGAACAATGGGTCTATGGGCTATGGAGCGATGGGATCGGTGGAGCGATAAAGGCTTGTTTTAACAATGTGAATTTTCGTTCTTTCATGCCAGTGATCGGTGTACAACCTTTCCGTTCGCTAGTCTTTTTTCCACAACAGAGGTTTCGCTTCTGTTCAGGGTCATTATACCTACACCTACCCCAAACCTAATATAACCTACCCTAAACATAGCAATACTACTATAACCTATCATAACCAAAGCTAATCTATCATAACCAAAGCTAATCTATCATAACCAAAGCTAATCTCACCTAATTTAACCTAACTCAATCTGTTTTAATGGACAAGGGGAACATCTTCAGTGAAATACTTATGGACGAAATGAACGATAGTCTGTCAATCTAAGAACATTTGGTTGTCGGACATTGACTGCCTCCACAGGACCCGGTTAAGGGGGGATGGGCCGCTTTTCTGGACCACCTTCTTCCTCGTGTTTAGCCCCATTAGTTTTCAGATGTTAATATGTTTGCCCCATTAGTTAGTCGATTTTAAAACCTTTCGCCCCATTTCTTCGTCAATATTTCGACCTTTTGTGCTATTTAGGTGTCGATTTTTTCCCTGGCGAACGATAGTGAGCCTGTAATGTCGGAAGAACCGGCCTTCGGCCGGGACATCTTTGTACCGAAAAATGTACAAATTAATCTAGAAGGGGGATCTAATGGATGTTTTTTTTTAAATTTTGATGGAGGTCTAGGGAGGAAACTAGAAAACTAATGAATACATGCAAAAATCGCCCAAAATTGAACCATCTCCCCTTAAAGATCCCCGAAAGCATGATGTATACTTTCAAAGAGATTACAGACCGAATACTTCACTGAATTAAAAGTTACACCACATACAACCATTGCAACGACAATAATACATTAATCTTCACCATAATCTAAACTACTATATCTCTGCTTTTCCTGAAACAAAATTGGCGATATATACACCACAGTCTTCGAGTAAGGCCTTTTTCTTTTTCTTTTCCAGGCACTCTCAAGGATGTCACAAAAAGCCGTGTGTTTTATCACGGTATAAGGGGGTACTGCTTGAATTTTCTGGACCCCCTTCTCCCTCATGTTTAGCATATTAATTTGAGGTTTTAAGACGTTCGTTCCGTTAGTTTGGCGATTTTGATACCTCTCGTCTAATTTTGTTATAAATATTAAAACCTTTCGTGCCCTTTAGTTGTCGATTTTTTTCCGGGCGAGCGATAGTGAACCTCTAGAAGGAATCGGCCTTCGGCCGGGACATTTTCTACCGAAAAATGTACAAATTTATCTGGAAAGCGGTTTTATTTTTTATTTTTTTCGTCTAAGCTTGATGAAGGTCTAGCAAGGAAACTAAAAAATAAATTAATAAATACACTTATAGACCAAAACCCAAGTACTACCCCTTTAATGGTGGGTGGCAGGAACTTTGTGTGCGGCTCAAAACATTCCTTTGGCTCCCGCTGCAAAAATCTCGGGAGCTCATCAGGCCAGCGCCATGACGTTAGCAAGAAGCCATTATAGGAGCGTAAACTGTAAAATGACGGGAATATTGAAACGGCGGCTGACGGGACGCTCTTGTGGCGGAGCTCCACCCTAAAAACTGTCTCTTCTCCACCCTAAAAACTGTCTCTTTGTCGATCACATCAGCCGCACAAAAGGTTTTCTCTTTTACCCTGACACTTGCGGCGTTGGGGTTCACGTCCTGATTGGCCTATGATAAATTGCGTCCTGGGGCCAGAGAAAGAGAAGTGGGGTGAGGTGGGGGGGGGGGGGGGGGTGGAAAACAATGTGTCGCGCCAAGTAGAACAACGTACAAAACATTATAAAAAGTTCGCCGAATACTATAATAGCCATCTCTAACATGGAAATGTCATCCCCTTCCCTTAGCCACTTCTCTATTATTCCCATTCACTCGTGATGACCTATTATTAAGGGGAGGTATGTAGTTTGCTCCCTGCGTTTTCATCCAGCTTAAAATTACACCCCCTAGACCCCCTTTCAAGATAAATGTGTACATTTTTCGGTAGAAAAATGTCTAGGCCGGAGGCCGGTTGCTCTTAAATTACAGGCTCGCTGTCGCTCGCCATTAAAAAATCGACACCTTAATGCCACGAAAGGTCTTAAAATTGACAGAAATGGGGCAAAATTTCTTAAATGTCCAAACTACTAGGGCAAACGTCTTAAAATCTCAAAAGCAATGGGGTTAAACATGAGGGAGAAAGGGGTCCAGAAAAAAATCCCTCAAGTGGAAATCTCCCCTTAAAATAGGTTATCGAACTGTCAATATTCTGCCTTTCTTTCTAAGCTTTACGTATACTTTGTATCCTAGTTGGCAAATTATTGAAGTCAGCTGTACACTGAAGGTTTATATCTTTAAGTGAAGGAGAGGTAGGTCGGGAAGAAAGAAACTCTTATAAGCGTGCATTTCCTACAGTTTCAATCGATGTTCTTGTTTATACATATGAATACCCAAACATTAAAGTCCGTTGGCAACAGCAATGCTATTGTATATCAAGGGCAAGTCAATGGGGTCATAATGAAATGCTGATGGGAACAGATAATTTCGGCCACTTGATAGTACATCTTTGATTATCGCTGATCCTCCATTGTGGGGGTTCCGGACCGTCGTTAAAGATCTAAGGATTTAAAAGTATAATGGTCCTAGCTGAGTTGTGCACACAGGGGAAAGTGCCATGATATAACGCACTATATACCAGAAGAGACCCAAGTGTACAGTCACCCAGATCAGAGCATTGAGTCAGGTTATGGCTGCTAACCCGGAAAACCTATAGGACAACACAACCTCACATCTCGTTGCTTAAAGGGGACACAAACAACTTGTACTGCTAATGAAAATCAGTCTACGTCTTTGCGCTAGGCGCGACTGGATCCCTGGGTGGAACTCCAAGACATTACTAACTAATCAAGCAAGCTGGTGTGGTTAGGATTATTTGGACGGCGAGGAAAACCAATATAATAACCGGAATGACAATAGTATGGCTAGATTGTTCAGTTATAACTAGCAATGGTGACCTGGGAGGAAGGCCAGAGTGTTTGGAGCCGGAGTGACTATGGGTTGGAGTGAATGTTTACCGTGCTGTAGCTAAGCAGACTTGGAAGTGATTCCCAATAAGATATTCCCCAGATGTATTGGGAATCGAACTCGAGTCGGTAAGATTTCACCTCCATTTCTTTATGTACCGGTGAGTGTGTGTTCAGACACTATTGTAACCTATACCTACAGTAGTATGCTGTTAACAAATACAGTAAACAAATTGTGATTGTGCTTTGAGTGAAGTCAAAACCAAAGTTAATTAAAGTTTAAATGTCTAGCAAGCTGCATCAACATAGTATGCAGGAGAAAAAAGGCTGATAGTTATAATTATTTAAAGGTTCAAACTTGCAATAGGTCTAGCCACTATCTCATTACTAGCAAGGGTGATATGGAGCTTTGTGTGGTCATTGTACACCCCATTTTAAACCTACTGCGAAAACCTTAATGGGTTATCGTATAAATTCCAGAGAAACCATTTATCTGACAATCTTACGAGCATAAACAAAGAGCACCAGTCTAAGGGAGAACATAAATTGCATAGTTTTACAGCGAGGTTATCGGATAAGGGGAGGCAGTTGGTTTTTCGAGTCCTGCTCATCCCTCATGTTTAGCCCGATTAGTTATGAGATTTCAAGACAGTCGCCGCATTAGTGTGTCGATATTCAGACCTTTTGCCCTATTTTTGTTTGCCAATATTAAGACCTTTCGTGCCATTTACAGGTCGATTATTTTTCCTGGCGAGCGATAGCGAGCCTTGTATTTGAAGGGAAATCGGCCTTCGGCCGGGATATTTTTCTACCGAAACATTTACAAATTTATATCGAAGGGGGGTCTTGTGGGTATTTTTTGTTTAAGTTTGATGGAAGTTTAGAGAGCAAACTAAACCCCCTCCTTAAACCATTGAGCCGAACCAGTAAATTATGCTTCACAATACCGTCTGAGCTACCTTAAGTATTCAATCCTGCTGTACATATGAGCTTCAGACTCTGGTGGTGGTGGTAGGCCAGAACTAATTATTTACACGCCAACTTGTCATGGGAAACCAAGTAGTCACACCAAGCACAATAGATAAAAGGAAGGGCTGAAGATATAATGGATCCTTTATCTCGTTGAAGTAAATTGAAAAGTACCCTCTGGCATATTGTAACCTAACAATTGATTAAAAAGTCATCCTTTATACTGTTAGAAATCGTAACTATATGGTCAAAACCAATACATTCTCCTATTGATAAACAATCATGATTTGTGATTAGTCCATCATGCATCAAATAATTGAAACCCTAGGATTAGGGAAATGGATGCAACTTAAAATGCAAACATAATTCAAACAAACAAGCAATAGTTTTCGTAAAAGCTTAAATATGTATTCAATATGTATTTTTCCTGCCTATGTACAATATATATATATATATATGTATATATATTGGAGAGTAATTATATATTCTATATGGTTAATGTTCCTTTAATATCAATAATATACAGTCCACTTATCTACATTAACCATATAATTGGTCCTTCGAACCGGATCTGATGAATAATCTGCGGATCTGCACTGACATAAGACAAATGTTTCAAAATGGTGGCGTTTAAAAGGAATTGGGAACAAGTCGCTCCAAATAAAACTGCCCGAAACCGGTAACAAATTAGGGGAGAATCCAATTGCCTCGGATACTTGGGCCACATAAATCGCGTATAGTCCTGGTCGTCTTCATGGAGCCTTAACATTAGAAATGCCTTCTCAATATCAGACACCCAGGCATACTTACCGAGTCGAAATCGAAGCAAAACCTGCGCTAAATCTGGCACCAGTGAGGGTCCAGTGTACAGGCAGTCATTAAGACTAGGATGACGTTCACTCATCTTGGCGGAACAGTCGAAGACAATACGCACTGGCGTAGTTTTGCTCTCCTTGACTACACCATGATGAGCCAAGTAATGCCCGGTATCTGATTTATCAAAAGGCACCTCTTCAATAAAACCCCGGGACACCTGTTCCTTTATGACTTTTGAGTATTCCTCGCAAAAGTCAGGCTCCTTGAGGAATCTTTTCTGAAGTCCCCGAAGACGGCCTATGGCCAAATTTAAGAAAAGTTTGGAGAGACTAGTGGAACTAGCTTAGTTAAAGATTTGGCCCCGAAGGAGTCTAGAGGGTGACCTTTAGGTTGAACACAAAGACTGAACTTTAGTTTAAGGGTGTTCAGTATGGATAAGTACTTTTATTACTTTAGTACTTGTATTAAGGTAAAGTCTCTTTAAGAGTAGTTCTCGTATTTTAATATTTATTACTAAGATGCTATTTTAATTTAAGAGTTGTTCTCGTATTTTAATCAGATTTCAAAGTAGTCTTCTGGATATTATATAGGGTTAATCTTCCTCACTTCATTTAATCATTAGGGTATAAATATATATGGATAAGAAAAGAATACACAATTTTTGTTAATATAATAAAATCAAGTTTAAGTAATATAACAAAACCATTATGTATTATATAATTATAATTGAAAGTTATAAAACAAAATAAAACAAATACAATGGTAATTAATATTAATGCAAAATATTTAAGTTATACAAAATGAAAACAAAAAGAAAATCAAAATGAAAATATAAGTTATAGTCACGATATCTCCCGTAGTCAAACCGAAGGGGTGTAGTTCCTGGAGTTTTAAAACAACGCTTTCTGGAAGCGATATTCCCGAGAACGTTGCACCGAGTAAGTCTAAGATAACACTGATAGTAACACGGACAGGCCCCCAATATGTTACAACCCAAAGTTTGGAGAGACTAGTGGAACTAGCTTAGTTAAAGATTTGGCCCCGAAGGAGTCTAGAGGGTGACCTTTAGGTTGAACACAAAGACTGAACTTTAGTTTAAGGGTGTTCAGTATGGATAAGTACTTTTATTAATTTAGCACTTGTATTAAGGTAAAGTCTCTTTAAGAGTGGTTCACGTATTTTAATATTTATTACTAAGATGCTATTTTAATTTAAGAGTTGTTCTCTTATTTTAATCAGATTTCAAAGTAGTCTTCTGGATATTATATAGAGTTAATCTTCCTCACTTCATTTAATCATTAGGGTATAAATATATATGGATAAGAAAAGAATACAAAATTTTTGTTAATATAATAAAATCAAGTTTAAGTAATATAACAAAACCATTATGTATTATATAATTATAATTGAAAGTTATAAAACAAAATAAAACAAATACAATGGTAATTAATATTAATGCAAAATATTTAAGTTATACAAAATGAAAACAAAAAGAAAATCAAAATGAAAATATAAGTTATAGTCACGATATCTCCCGTAGTCAAACCGAAGGGGAGTAGTTCCTGGAGTTTTAAAAACAACGCTTTCTGGAAGCGATATTCCCGAGAACGTTGCACCGAGTAAGTCTAAGATAACACTGACCCCACTCATTATTCCCGTCCCGTCATTGACTACGGTAGATTTAATGTGACCAGAAAAGAAACTTCCACCCCCTGGTGGTCATGAGCAGAGATACCATTGAACTTTAATTTGAATTACATATTTATTGAGTGAGACTTCGAAACTCTGCTCGATCAAAATGAGAGGGATAGAAGTAAGAAGGATATTGGGATGCGAAGTTTCGGGCCTCTGTTGGTTTGGTTGCTTGAAGCCCCGACCCCGATCTCAGACTGGTTGATGCGTTTGAAGGGTGGAAGTGAACCCGTACAGTCAGAGCCTACAGGTCCGTGACACCTCCCCCCTTAAAGTCCTCGAAGGGGAGCGAAGAGGACTAGGTAGCGAGAGGAGGAATAGGCTCCGCTGTAGGTGGAAGATCTCTTGACAAGGCGTCTGCAATCAGATTGTCTACCCCACGAATATGGCGAACAATGAGATGGTACTCCTGTAACTTTAGAGCCCACCGGAGAAGTCGTTGGTTGTTGTTCTTCATCTTGTGCAGAAAAGTAAGCGGGTTGTGGTCAGTATAGATGATGATTGGTGGATAGTGCTGAGGGAGATAACATTCGAACTTCTTCACCGCTGATACCATCGCCAAGCACTCCTTCTCCACTGTGGAATAACTCCTCTGGTGTCTCTTCAGTTTGGCGGAGAAGTAAGAGACAGGATGTAGGACGCCAGTTGTCTTATCTGGTTGCAGAAGTACTGCCCCGACTCCTCTATCACTCGCATCAACCTGAAGATGGTAAGGCAATGCGGAATCAGGAGCATGAAGTACCGGGTAGGATGAAAGGAGGCACTTCAGTTGGTCAAAGGCAGCAGTACAGGTGGGAGTCCAGACAAACTTAATTTTTGGGCTTGTAAGATCTGAGAGGGGCGCTGATATGGCTGCAAAGTTCGGACAGAATCTGCGGTAGAATCCGCACATCCCTAAAAACCGCATGATGGATTTGCGGTCAGTTGGCTGGGGAAAGGCGGTGATGGTCTCCACGTTAGCTTCCTTGGGACGTGCAGTACCCTGACCCACCACATGGCCAAGGTAGGTCACTGATCCACGTCCAAAGCAAGACTTGGCTAGGTTGATGGTGAATCCAGCAGCAGCCAAGCGCTCCATCAGCCCGTCCAGTCTGGAAAGATGATCTTCCCAAGTATCTGAAATAATCACGATGTCATCTAAGTAAGTGTCTACACCTTCTAAATCCTGAATAGTATATGACATGACCCTTTGAAATGTGGCAGGAGCATTCATCATGCCAAAAGGCATGACTCTATATTGGAAGAGCCCAAAAGGAGTGGTGAAAGCCGAGATGACTTTAGCTCTATCGGTCATCCCAATTTGGTAATACCCCTTCTGCAAGTCTATGGTTGATACTACCTTAGCAGCCCCTACTTTATCTATTAGGTCATCAATTCTAGGTAGTGGATATGCATCAGGGACTGTCACTGCATTTACTTTCCTGTAATCAGTACACAGCCTACTACTACCGTCTGGTTTTGGGACTAATAAAGAGGGTGACGCCCAAGGGGAATGACTTGGTTCCACTAAGGACTTCTCCAACATAAAGTCAATTTCCTTTCTCATGATCTCTTGCTTCTGAGGGTTTAGTCTGTATGGTGATTGTTTGATAGGTCTTACTTCTGGTGAGGTCAAGATAACATCGTGATGATGGTCCTTGCAAAAGCCAGGGACATCCAATGTGACTGAAGGGTAACTTACAAGCAATTTCCTAAGATCATCTCTACGTGATGGCGACATGTCCGACAAATATTGATCTAAGGTACATAATAGTTCGCTGTTCTTTGGGCTTCCACAAGGTGAAGGAAGATCACCAAACTCAATCACATCAGAGTCTCCTACCTTTTGCAATTCCCACGAGTCTGGTACAAAATGTGGTACAGTATTTACAGCTAGTATTGGGGTATTCTCCTCAAGCGGCCTTTCTATGTACGCCTTCATTTGGTTTAAGTGAACAATCCTTTGATCCTTCCTTCGATCAGGAGTGCGAACAACATAGTTTAGCTTGGAAAGTTTCTGAGAGACTACATATGGGCCACAAAATTTGCTTTTTAATGGACTACCAGGAATGGGCAGGAAGAGAAGGACTTTGTCTCCAGGACTAAATGTTCTACTTTCAGACTTGCGATCGTAGTGGGTTTTCATTCTTGACTGACTCCTCTCAAGGTTGGCCAGTGCTAGCGCTCTTACATTTGACATCTGAAGTTTTAACTCATTGATGTACTCTGCAACTGTGCGAGAAGGATGATCAGATACTTCCACAAACCAAGAATCTTTCAAGACCTTTAGAGGGCCTCTGATCTGACGCCCATATAGCAACTCAAAAGGGGAGTATCCTAGCGACTCTTGAGGGCACTCTCTAACGGCAAAAAGAAGCCAGTCAATGTTGGCATCCCACTCTTTCTCAGTCTCAAAACAAAACTTTTTTATCATGGATTTCAGAGATTGATGATGGCGTTCTAGGCAACCCTGGGTCTGAGGTCTGTACGCAGTGGCTATCTTCTTATCTAC
>JBAKBP010028690.1:0-28211 GCA_037953745.1 Lithodes maja | reverse complement strand
CCTCCCCAGGGCAGAATCGGGGTTATAAGAAATATACCTTCACAAATCCGACATAGCTTATCACTACCGGAAGCTGAAAAAGAGGCAATTTACTTTTAGAATACCTGATCAAAGTTTGGTATTAAAACTTTGCTTAGGTGCAATAAAGAGTGTTTTTATTATATACCTAGGTTGAAAAGAACAGCTGAATTTGTGGAGAGGTTTCACAACTTTTGACTCCTACCGTAAACTATAAATCCACAATTGGCAAACAAACTTGCCTCATAAATGTGTTTTTAAGTTACGAACAATATATTTGACAGTCGTTCCTAAGAGCATGTAGCAATAGTCTATTTGTTTGTGTTGTTTTCGTTGTTCTACTGACGATAAATTGAATCCTTAAATAGCTGATTTTTCGATAGTTACTAGACAAATATAAAGCTACTATGTTGCTGTATCCTAATAATGCCAATATTTCATAATTCATAAAAAAATTCACCACATCTTCGTAATAGCTAATTTTTTTTTTTTTTTTTTTAGAGACAATGAACGAACGAAGGAAAAACACATAAAACAAAAAGGTCCATGTGCCTAAAGGCATCCTCCATTCATAAAATGTTTGTAACAACTGGATTTAAACATTTGTAAATTGTAAGTTTGTGGAAAGCAATTCGAGGGAAGTGAATTCCAAAGAGTAGTAGCTCTGGGGATAAATGAATTCTGATAAGCAGAAGTTCTGCATTGTGGAGGAGAAAGTGTAAATTCATGGGCTCTCTCTCAGCTGCCCTAGTTCTACGGGGAAAGATGTGGAGAGGCGGCACAATTGAAGCAAGTTCCTCGGAACAATTATTGCTGTGAAAATATCTGTAGAATAATGCAAGGGATGCAACGTTTCTTCGTATGGATAATGTAGGAAGGTCCTGTGTGATTGCAGGGTTATTGATTAATCTAATAGCTTATTTTGAATTTTGTCCAACTGCCTCAATGCTCCACTTCCACCCCACAGAGGTGAACAGTAATCCATCTGAGAACGCACATGACTTTTATATATTACGGCCAACTGCTCGTCAGTGAAGAATTCTCGAACTCTGTACAGGAGTCCCAGTTTTTTAGAGGCATTCTTAGCAATGCTTCTAACATAATGTGTCCAGCTCAAGTTAGTAGTTAATGTTACACCGAGAATGTCAATACTAGGGGAAGTGGGAATATTTACATCATTACAAAATATATGGGAGTCAGTGAGATTCTGTCGGTTAGAAAATTGAATGTACTTGGTTTTCTGTGCATTAAAGGAAACTAGATTATTTTGTCCCCATCCATTAATTCTAGAAAGGTCCTGGTTCAGAGAAATTGCAGTGTTTATTTTTGAATTTATAAGATCGGGTTGGGTGAAAGAATTGGTAAATGTGAAGGAACTGTGGAGTGTTGAGTCATCTGTGTAGGAATGTATTGGATTATGAGTGGTAGATATGAGATCATTGATATGAATGAGGAACAGAATTGGGGCCAAAACTGATCCCTGGGGAACACCAGCATTTATTGAGTGAAATTGAGAATAAAGGCCATTACATATATGTTTCTGTTATGAAGATAAGAAGAAATTAGTGGAACTAATGATGCAAGGCCGTAGTGTGACATCTTCGACAATAAGGATTGATGCCAGACTCTATCAAATGCCTTTGATATATCCAGTGCTATTGTATCTGTTTCACCATGTTGGTCTGTAGCTTGGTTGATTTGATGCGTAAGAAGGCAAAGAATGTCTGCAGTTGATCGACATAGTCTAAAACCATATTGCCTATCACTGATTAATTTATTATTCTCAAGATGCTTAATTATGTGATTATTTAATATAATTTCAAAGACTTTACCAAGAGTGGAAGTTATAGCTATTGGTCTGTAGTTTGATGGATCTGAAGAGGCACCTTTTTTAGGAACTGGATGAATGTTTACTTCTTTCCAGGGTACTGGGAAGCAAGAGGTATGAGTACACAGACGGAAAATTTTTGCCAATACAGGAGCGAGCACCAAGGAGCAATTCTTAAGTACTATTGGAGGAATTTCATCTGGACCAGGAGCCTTATCTACTGAGAGATTCTGCAAAATAGTTTTGACATATCTGGTGTGGATCTTAAGTGAGGGAATTTCAGGCAAATTAAAATTAAGTACAGGGACATCTTGATTTATTTCATCTAAGGTTGAGTTGGTGGAGAAAATATCCGCAAGAAGGTTAGCTTTACCTCTTGGGTCACTCACAAGATTGCCAGTCGGAGATTTTAATGGTGGAATGGATGAAGCAGTAGTGAAGTTGGATTTGAATGAGTTAAGAGTAGACCAAAATATTTTGTTATCATTTGGATTATTTATAAGTTTATTTGCCTGCTTGTGGAGAAAGTTTGATTTAGTTAGGTTTAATACAGTTTTAGCATGATTTCTAATGTTTCTAAAGTAATTAAAGGCTTCATAGGTTTTTGATATTGTGTATGCATTGTAGGCTATTGCTTTTTGTTCAGTTACTCTAGCACAATTATGGTCAAACCATTTAGGTGAATTAGATCTTTTACTGTACTTTTGATGAGGAATAAAAGTTTCCATTCCATTTTTTACAAAATCTTGTATGTGGCTCAAGGTGGAGGGTGCATCATTAGAAAAGAAAGAGGTCCAGGGAATATCAATAAAGAAACCTTGAAGACCCTCCCAGTCTGCCCTATCGTAATGCCATTTAGTCACCAAAACAGGTTCAGAGTGGGAAGGTGTGGTAGGTGATAGACAGGTGGCCTGTATCAGACAGTGATCAGAAGATCCAAGCGGGGACCTCACTGTAACATCATAATTTTCTGAATTGGTTGTTAAAAATAAGTCCAGTAGGTGGGAATTATGATTAGGATTATCTGGTACACGGGTGGGTTGGTTGACTAGTTGAGTGAGATTAAATGAGTCTGCAAATAGCTCACATTCAAGACCAGCATCATCAGTCCTGGCTGAATGAGTGAACCATTCAACATTATGGACATTAAAATCACCCAACACAGTGATTTCAGAAGAAGCATTTAAGTTGAGGACACTGAGTTGTGAGGACAGAGAATCAAAAAGACTTTGCTCTGGAGGAGTATTTGGGGAACGGTAGATGCAACATATGTATTTAAATTTACCAACAGAAATTAATTTGTATATAGAATAATCAAAATAGGGACAATTGAAACTAGTAACCTCCTCCAGGGCAATTTCAGATTTTGCGAAGCAACATACACCTCCTTTAGGTCTGAAATTTTGGAGCAGTTGATAACCTGGAAAATTAAATCTAGACGTGTCAGATGCGGATGTTAAAGTCTCTGTCAAAAAAAGGAGAGTAGGGGATTCTGCTTGAAGAAATTGGTGTACGGAATTGATGTTAGAGTAAAGTCCACTTATATTACTAAAGAAAAAGCTGCACCGACGAGCAGCTTTGGGATGTTGCAATGCTCTTGACACAGTCGCATGATGACGACCGGGAGGGCCCTGTGTCAATGACCCAACCCTGCCGGGGGTGGATATCCGAGGGACCACCAGGTTTGCTCTTAACAATTGTACTGCCATATTTATTAGGTAAGTGTATGGTGTTGCATGTATGATATGTAGTGGGAAGAGTAGTGTTTTATGGATAGAGGATAGCGATGTAGGGCAATGTCGTGAAGTTGGATGTGTATGTTATATAAAGAGGGTTTTCCTGATACCCCTGATGTGTGAGGCAGAAAAATATGTATCCAGCTACCAAGGCCTGGGAGAGAAAATGGAATTCAGGCTATTCCCGGAGTCTCCCGAAACCTTGGCGGTAGTACTTCCCTGGGCGGGGCTGCCTACCCCTACTATTACTACTAAAGAGAGGACATTGACGTTTACCGCCAGCTGAAAAGAAACAGACCATAGTACCGTGGCAATTATATTTTCTTCTTAGCATCCTACTTCCATCTTGCATTTCCTCATCCTACTATTCTTTCTTAATTTGCTTCTTTCTGTTTACAGAATATTTTCATCTCAACAACTACCTATCCCTTATAATACTATATATGCATTTCCGCTTCCTACTATCCATGTCATCTAGTTATTTTTATTCTTTTCCTAGCAAATTTATTTCACAATTCAAACAATATTTTCCAGATCCCTTTCCTGGAATCATATTTTTATTACTTCCGTCTTGGCAACTCCACTTCACCTCTCGTTTCCTCTTTTGCATTTCTTAAATTATATTTCATACCATTTTACATTATATTTCAGCTCAGCAACTCCCTTCATCCCTTTCGTAAAATGTACATATTGCATCTTATCTTCATCCTACCGGTATCCATTTCTCAACTAGTTTTTAATTATTGTCCTGGCTATTATGTTTTATTACTTGACTTTTCATTTTCCATATTCCTTTCCTGTATTATATTTTCATAACTTCTTAGCAACGCATCTCTCTCTTCCGCTTCTTCATCCAGCAGTTCGTGATTAATTATCTTGTTTCATATTTTACTTTAACATCATATTATTACTTTCAGCTCGGCAACTCGCCATCTATTACACTTCCCCTTCATCTTGCATTTCCTCTTTCCTCCAGCGCCACATTATTTTCTTCCGGCGCAGAAATATGACGGAATTTATCGCCGCGTGGATCAGGGCGACTCACACAGGTTGGCCCTTTCAGATTTGGGGAACTGCGGGAAGGTGTTGCATTCTCATGGTAGAAGTCTTTGATGGGGAAGGAGGGAGGGATTGATGGAGGAGGTGGATGAAGGGGTGGAGGAGGGAGAGAAGAGGAATGGTGAGTGTAGGGAAAGGAGAGGAGGTGGAGGGGCGAATAGGGTGAAAAGGGGTAAAGGAGGGACGGAAAGGGGGAAATAGGTTAATGAGAGAGAGGGGGAACGGTAAGGGGAAGATATAAACGGAGAGGAAGGAGGGATGGTGGGGGAAAGGATGAACGAGGGAGAAGTAGACGTGCGGATGTATGGAAAGATAGATGGAGGAAGGGAGGGAGATGAAGGAAAGAGAAAAATAGGGAAAGGGACAAGGAGCCAAAGGAAGGGAAAGAATGAAAAAGGAAAAGGGGAGGGGGGGGGGGATTTTGTTATTGTTACGTGGTTTATGACCACCTACTAAGGCACGCCATTACAATGAAAATCATAATTCAATTTAAGCACTTTCAAATCTATTATGACGATTCTGCAGCACCATGTCTAATATCGTCGTCGGCCCGGCAACAACAGATCACATCTACCAACATTACCGGCGTCCGTACCAATCATCACACGCCCTTACCAGACATCTTTTCCGACCACCCTGAGGAAGAAAGACATAAGAGACCACCGGAATAATATAGTTCCATCGGGCCACCAACACCAAAGAGAACAGCAAAGAAGTCTCCTCCTTCAACCAAGCTGGAAGAAAATGAGAGCTTCCTCTACCTGCCCCACCAGTGATTAGACCTTCATCCGACATCTCCATGCTAAAAGGCCCATCATTAGGGTCACTGCAGCCCATCTAACCCGGAAACTGGCTTCCAATAAGAGGCACAGAAACCGGCTAGAGGCTAGGATGCAGCGACTGCTCTACAGCTTACCAGCTCCAGCGGTTACCAGGCTGTTGAGCTTTCACTTACCCAGGTGGAACAACCATTATCGCTTACCCAGATTACTGGTGCAGTAAGGCTTACCCAGTTTACTGAAACAGTGCTGCTCACCAAGCACACTGCACAATAGCTTGTCGAGGAGGCGGAGCCTATTCATACGCACATCAAAGTGAGTTTTTCGCCAAGACCACCGCCAGACCAGTAGAATAAGTCCAAAAAGTAGGTGCCACGACCCTAGAGAAACTGCGATTGGAATATTTCTATCTTGCTGAATACTTTGTGCTATTTTGTTGTTCTCTATCGGAGATCACTACTAAATAATTAAATTCAATAATACACACCTCTATCCCTTGCTTGTTCTAAGTATGAATATATAATTATACTATAAATATTATAGATTGCTCTGGCTATAGCAGTAAACATAAACGTTGTATATTTATACGTTAACGCAATAACTTACCAACAACACCATTCTTAGACATAATAGCTACCACCCTTACTCCCCACAATCCCTTCTATAATAATAATAATATGTGGTCTCTTTCAGGTTCCATCGATCTTGAATTGTATATACTATACAGTATATGTATGTCATCCATTTAAGTAACTTCAGTATACTTGTATAAGTAATATTCAGTACCTATGTTTACTTGCCATCTGGAATTTTTAATATAACCTTATATACCATGAATGTATACTCTGCCCTAGTTCTAGTCCCCCAGTTAATATAAGATACATGGCACCCCTAAAAGGTTATTCAACGGATCCCAGACCCGCAGCCGTTTAAAATCATAATGTACAAAAAATGCATATGTATATCAAAGAGAGAGAGAGAGAGAGAGAGAGAGAGAGAGAGAGAGAGAGAGAGAGAGAGAGAGAGAGAGAGAGAGAGAGAGAGAGAGAGAGAGATAGATAGATAAATAGATAGGTTCAGATAGATAAATAGAGACATATATATATATTATATATATATATATATATATATATATATATATATATATATATATATAATATACTGTATATATATATATATATATATATATATATATATATATATATATACGGTAGCGTATATGCTCGTACACAAAAGAGCAATGCCGTTGGAACAAAGATAGATGGTATGATGGCAATTTATAAAACCAGGCAGCTGAGTAGGCTATATCCTTAGGAATTTAACGCACTGGAAAAAGTAATAACTACCAGGTGAGCGTAAAGTAATAACTACCAGGTGAGCGTAAAGTAATAACTACCAGGTGAGCGTAAAGTAATAACTACCAGGTGAGCATAAAGTAATAACTACCAGGTGAGCGTAAAGTAATAACTACCAGGTGAGCGTAAAGTAATAACTACCAGGTGAGCGTAAAGTTGGTATTAAAATTTACCACTCAAGTTTATGGAGGCGATGACAAGCATTTTGGCCTACCATCATGTTGGTGTTACGGATGGCCCACAAACTGTAATGATCAACATCACGCCTTCCACAACGCCTCGCAATTACCATTAAACTAGTGTACTATTATATGTATATATATATATATATATATACTGTATATATACAGTATATATATATATATATATATATATATATATATATATATATATATATATTTAATGTAGACACACAGCAGCTAGTGAATACGTACAGTATATGGTCAGTAATACCAAGCACAAGAAAAGTTAAGGCCTCATTAATTACTCCTTCCATTCATCTATCCATAGCCTATGATAGCGCAGTTGGAATGTGTGTCCATGCTTAGATTGATATGCAGGATTCGAAACTGCATAATAAATCGTAGGCTTGTCCACCATTCTTTAACTGTCTTCGTAGCGCAATGGATAAATGCACTGAATTTCGGTTGTGAGCATCCTAGGTTCGAATCCCTGGACTGCCATATGTATTTGTTGATTTCATTAATTGAGTTTAGGAGTAAAGTCGGTTGGTGGAGGGAACATAATGAAACATATATGTTATTACACTTGTCACAATTAGGACCTTGCTGCCCATAATCGTACACTAAAAGCGTAATTGCAAAATAAAATAAGATAATAACAATAATATAACATAAAATAAACATATAATTCAACAAAACACACATCAACACACACATACATACACACACACACACACACACACAAAAGGGGAGTTGGTTTACAATCTCTAGGTCTACGACAACTATGGGACATCAGAGATCATGGTACGCTGACAAAACCCTCCACTGCAATAACCCGGTGATGATACAGGCGACCAACATATTGTTTTAATCATCACCACTCCTTGCACAACGACAAGCAATCAACATAACACTCGACCCAAAAGATCAGCCCGAGAGCGGTATTGTGGTACGTATTCTTAATTTATGGGGTATTGTGTAGCGAGTATTTTGAGTATGCCTAAATAGAACATGGACATAATTATAAACAACAATAACTAAAGGTAATGAAAACGAGGGTATAGTATCTCACTCGTAACATGGTTGATTTTCGCGGAGCATAACCCAAAGCTGCACATGTACTAGAAAATGCACGAAATGATAAGTAGCGCAGTATATTTATAAACATGGTAGTAAAGTAAAACACATAACTGTAGCACCATGGACTTGATAGACGCTACAACACCAAACTCTGCCCCAACATGGGCCTTGTTATAATCATCACCACTCGTTCCGCACCACCAGATTAACAGAGGACTCGGCCCAAAAGATCAGGTTGGGAACTGAATTGGGCAGGGAGTATTCATAATATAAGGTGAACTTCGCTGAGCATAACCTTAAGTTACCCACATTTTAGGGGGGCTATTGTTCAGTATATATATATATATAATGACAAACAGCAATAAAACCCAAGGGTAGGCTGCTAATCACACTTGTCACCAACTACGTTTTCGCTAAGCATAACCCAAAGGTATACACATACTAAACTCAAATATATATGGGTTCTGGTTCATATACAAAATGAAAAATGCAGTAAAGGCGTAGAAATATCCACCAGATAATTGGTATAGACTTGACAATACCAGTTCTGCCCCATCACCACGTCCCACACATTATAATCAACTCAACTAGTTCCATAGAAAATTGGCTCCGCGACAGAAAGCAAAGAGTAGTCATAAACGGTAAGGCATCTAAATGGACCAATGTAAGTAGCGGGGTACCCCAGGGATCGGTACTAAGACCAATTCTCTTTCTAATTTACATCAATGACATAGATGAGGGTCTCACCTGTACAATCTCAAAATTTGCTGACTATACAAAAATAGCAAATAGCGTACTCTCAAAAGAACAAGTTGACGATATGCAACACAATCTAGATAAGCTGTCACGTTGGGCCCAAATTTGGCAAATGAGTTTTAATGCGGATAAATGTAAAGTACTACATATCAGATACCAAAATGAGAAAGCAAAATATTCGATGAATGGCACTCAGCTTAAGAATGTAAACAGAGAAACCGATCTGGGAGTAACAATATCGAGTAGCCTAAAACCGAGTCAACAATGTTCAGAAGTTGTTAAGAAAGCAAACCAAAAATAATTGGCTTTATAGGCAGGTCATTTGGGCATAAATCCAAAGAAGTTATCCTAACCCTTTACA
Organism: Lithodes maja; assembly: GCA_037953745.1. Lineage (NCBI taxonomy): Eukaryota > Metazoa > Arthropoda > Malacostraca > Decapoda > Lithodidae > Lithodes > Lithodes maja. The sequence goes on along the minus strand of JBAKBP010028690.1, from coordinate 19,057 downwards.
ATTCCTTAGTCCGCGCTCTTCTGAAATACTGCGTTCAATCCTGGTGCCCTTATTACCAAAATGATATAAACAAGCTATAACGAGTTCAACGTAGAGTTACCAAAATGATACCTAGCCTAAAGAACAAACCATACGAGGAGCGTCTTAGAGAATTAAATCTATTTCCTTTAACCCAGCGCAGATTAAGAGGCGGCTTAATTCAAGTGTTCAAAATCATCAAAGGCATCGACAATATATACTGTAGTAAGTACTTCACTATCGACCAATCTAATTACACGCGGGGAAACGGTCGCAAAATTATCGGTAAATCTTTTAACTCGCACGAATCTAAGAATTTCTTCTTCAATCGAGTTGTCAACTTGTGGAATGGGCTTCCCCGAGACGTTACAGACTGCATCACCGTTGATTCATTTAAACTTCGCTTAGACAAATATCTTGCATCAAACCCGCGACTGACTGCGTTTGTATATGAATAACTTTATTTTATCCCCCCCCCCCTCAGTTACTAACCCATCTATCCCCTACTAACTTCCTAATCCTGCCACGGACATTAGTTCCAAGGCAGTAGTTCCCTTTCCAATGTTCCCTTACCCACTCTAAACCACTGTTTGGAAAATTGATCCTCAGTGTTTTGGAGGACAAGCGGCCTAGAAGGGTCACCAGACCTGTTGTTGCTTGATTTACTTTGTACTCCTTTGTACTTTGTACACCACCACACAATCATCAGTAAACTCGGACCAAGCAGATCACCCCGAGAATGGAACTGCGGTGAGTATTCTAAATGTAAGGGAATTGTGCAGCACCTGCTCAAAATATGCATAACTGGTGAATATGAATATACGTATACCAAAACCAGCGAACACCGTTGCCACATCACCACACTTGTCAGCAATTACCGTTTCGCAGAGCATAACCGTATGCTACACACGTACTGAAAAAAAAAAAAAAAAAAAAAAAATGGGCATTTTCTATTTGTAGACACGGCTAACATGTAAAATACTAGAAATATCCACAATGGAGTTTATATACGAGATGACACCACTAATGATAATATCGGACAGGGTGGGAGATAGGTATCCTGGCCAGGATTCGAACCCATTCTCTCCAGTTCTAATTAAGAACTTAGGTTGCTTCCCTTTTATCCGCTCATGGTTGAATAAATACTGTGACTATTTCTTAACAAAAATATCTGGAGAGAGTGGGTTCGAATCGACACCATTTCTACCCCCCCCCCCCCCATACTGTAATAATCAACCTGACTCCTTCCACACCACCACTCGACCAAAATTATCACACGGAGAGCTGAAGTGGGAAGGGAGATATCATATATTTTTTGTTTTCTATATTCCACGGTGAGGCCCGTGAGGTCTTGTTCCAGTCTAGGGAGTGAGACATGCGAAGCACCCCGGCTCGAAGCAACTCCATCTCTGAAGCTGCTTCGCCTCTGTGCTTCACCATCTCATCCCCCACACCCGGACCCTCACTCTCAGAACGCCACCTATTGAGCAATTAACTGCCTAGGCATTGCCCCCCTGTAACATAATTTGAATATGGGAATATTCATACAATGCTATTTAATCAGGGAACAATGAGGGTATGTTGTTGGCATTTCGGTGTGCTGTGGTAATGCACTGAAATTAGGTACAGCACAAATTCCATCCCAATAATATCTTCCCATTGACATATTGGGATTCGAATCCAGGTCCATTGGATTACCAGTCCAGTGGCAAGACCACTCTGCCACACTTCCCCGGAGGTGTGGAACTAAGCTGAGGATAACCCTAAGCTATACACTTTCTAAAGGGTCGAGTGTTCAGTATATGCACTAATAGTGATTAAACAGACGAACAAAAGAGAGACCATGAATAAAAACCAGCAGCAATAAAATCCAAGAGTAGCCATCAAACAATTCACCAAATGTACAGGATGTAAATTGAGTAACACCACATAAATATCCACCAGTTACAGTAAATATAGGTGAGGACACTAGCCCTGCCCCCAACACCCCATCCCACAAACAGTTGTAATCATCACCAATCGTTCCACACCGCCAAGCAATCAACACCAAACTCGATACAAAAGATGAGATCGAGAGCAGATTTGGGCAGTGAATATTCAGAATATAAGAGGAATATCGCTGAGCATGACCCTAAGCTACACATACTATACGAGGGGCACATTTTTGGTATACGTATCAGTATTGATTGTATTTATACAGGTATATAAAACGAAGATAATGCATATTAATCAACAGCGATAAAAAAACGAGGATATCACCACAGGTTACCAATCAGAATTTCGTCGAGTATAACTGAAAGCTACAAACAGCGAAAATACTCCAGGGGTGGATAGTTTATTGACATGCCAAAGTAAAGAAAAACCCTGGAAATAACCAGTGGAGAATATACACCCGTGACACCATCAGCCTTGCCCCAACACCCCGTCCCACACACCGTTATAATAAACTCTACTCGTTCCACACCGCCACACAATCAACATCAAACTCACCCAAAAGATCAGGCCGAGAACGGAACTGTGCAGCGAGTGTTCAAAATAGAGATATATTTCACCAGAGTACACGGGAACTGGACTACTGCTGAAATGTTAGGCCCGGGGAGTTTTTAGTAGTTTATATATGCATTTCCTTTCTTTTTGCTAACACGCAATCATGTAAAATTGTCTTCATTCATATAACCAATATCGGCCTATCATCAGCAAATGCTGAACAAGTATTATAACCCTTTAATACCGATAGAGATTCTATATTAATATAAGCTACCTCAACAATCCAGCTTTGATAAACGTTGTAAACTGATCAAACCTATTCCAATTAACAAAACGATAATATCACCTAAACTATCCTCAATTTGGCGTAGAAGGATAAGGGGGTGACGACTGGACGACAACATCCTCACCCCTCAACCTCCCCTTCATCTACTGATACCTGTGGAAGATTAGTTCCATCAGTTGCAATAGATCAAGTTGAGGTAGAGGTGTGGGGATAACTTACTCCAGCCATCATCATATAGATATGCAAACTGTATAAAGGCAATGGAGTTTAACTTTTGTGAATAAAAAACGCCAGAAGTAAGAAAACCTCCGACCATACCTCTAGACGTGGTCAAGTAATATGGGTGACATAATGTGCGGTTTACAGTGTGAAAGTAACCCATTGACTGACTACCAATTATTTGTATAACAATATAAATTTAAAATATATAAACTAGCCAATTCAAGAATCCAAATAGCTGTTGTGAAATGTGTGCCTGTAATCTATCTATCTATCTATTGCCGGACGCCTTACTCCTCTTTACGAGGGTGGCCATACAAAAAACACCCCCAAGCAGATCTAACCCCTGTGAGAAGGACAACCCGCGCCAGTTTACTGAAGGACTTACAGGATTGACCACTCAACTTAGGGTCCGTCTAACTCAGAGGCCTTCTATGTATATTTTTAGCACTATTTGTCTACAGTGGTGCGCGGCTAGTCCATCCACTAACCTGCTTCACCCTTAGGTGAGCAGTACGGATTTGTATAAGGTTTACTCCCCTAGACAGGTTGCCGACCAAGGCTGACGAGTTCCATCCACCCGGATTTGTATAAGGTTGTCTCCCCTAGATGGATTGCCGACCAAGGCTAACGAGTCCCATCCACCCGGTAATGTGCCTGTAATGACCAAGACAAAAAATAAATAAATAAATAAATAGATAAATATATATGTACAAAACTAATAAAGGTCACTGCATCAACGTTTATGTTAGGTATCCCAACCCAAATATGGCATCCAGGTGGAGAGTTGTCAGATCCGTATATGACCGAGCCAAACAGTCTGATCTACGCTTAATATGCAATTTACCCGGACACAAACCGGACCGGACGACTGGACAACAACCACCGGACCGAAAACAGCTTCAGCCAGACGGGAAGGCATTTTTTTGTGTGTATTCCCTGTTTAACCCTTTCTGTGTACGATGATGCTTGCTTAATTATATGCTGGCTATCAGGACGCAATTTATCTACTTTAGGAGATAATAAATAGAGGGAGGGGATAAAAAAGATGTTTGTATAGCCCGACGGGTAATAAACGTCTTATGTTAGCTAGAATAACATGTAAACCCTTTGGAACGATCTGCAGAAATCACATGGTCACAAACTCAATTATGGAGGAAGAGTTTACTTTTTGGTCGATTTTATATATTACTTATTTGTTTAGTTTCCTTCCTAGACCTCCATAAAAAAAAAAAAAAAAAAAAAAATCCATTAGATCCCCCTTCGAGATAAATTTTTACATTGTTCGATATAAATTTGTCACGGCCAAAGGCCGTTTCCTCCATAATTACAGGTTCGGTATCGTTCGTCAGGGAAAAAAACACACCTAAAGGGCACGAAAGGTCTTAATAATGAAAAAAATGGGGCGAAAGGTCTTAAATTCGACACACTAATGGGGCAAACGTCTTAAAATATCTAAACTAATGGGGATAAACATGTGGAAGTAAGGGGACCAGAAAAATAGGCCATCTCCCCTTAACTCTCAAAGGCATAATACACTCGTCTAATGATAAGAACACAATGAAAAAGACGTCAATTATACAGGATAGGCAAGGACATTTTTCCCGTTACAAAATGGACATTCCTATACACAGGTTATGGTACAGCGTTGTTGAATTCTGACATCAAATCGTTTGTCCTAGGTTTGAAATTTGGGAAATGTTGCAGTAGTTGTTGTTGTTGTTGTTGTTGTTGTAGCCCCCACGCGTAGTACCAAGAGTCTAAATGGCATTACGATAGGGCAGACTGGGAGGGTCTTCAAGGTTTCTTTATTGATATTCCCTGGACCTCTTTCTTTTCTAATGATGCACACTCCACCTTGAGCCACATACAAGATTTTGTAAAATTGGAATGGAAACTTTTATTCCTCATCAAAAGTACAGTAAAAGATCTAATTCACCTAAATGGTTTGACCATAATTGTGCTAGAGTAACTGAACAAAAAGCAATAGCCTACAATGCATACACAAGATCAAAAACCCATGAAGCCTTTAATTACTTTAGAAACATCAGAAATCATGCCAAAACTGTATTAATCCTAACTAAATCAAACTTTCTCCACAAGCAGGCAAATAAACTTCTAAATAATCCAAATGATAACAAAATATTATGGTCTACTCTTAATTCATTCAAATCCAACTTCACTACTGCTTCATCCATTCCACCATTAAAATCTCCGACTGGCAATCTTGTGAGTGACCCACGAGGTAAAGCTAACCTTCTTGCGGATATTTTCTCCACCAACTCAACCTTAGATGAAATAAATCAAGATGTCCCTGTACTTAATTTTAATTCGCCTGAAATTCCCTCACTTAAGATCCACACCAGACATGTAAAAACTATTTTGCAGAATCTCTCAGTAGATAAGGCTCCTGGTCCAGATGAAATTCCTCCAATAGTACTTAAGAATTGCTCCTTGGTGCTCGCTCCTGTATTGGCAAATTTTTTCCGTCTGTGTACTCATACCTCATGCTTCCCAGTACCCTGGAAAGAAGCAAACATTCATCCAGTTCCTAAAAAAGGTGCCTCTTCAGATTCATCAAACTACAGACCAATAGCTATAACTTCCACTCTTGGTAAAGTCTTTGAAATTATATTAAATAATCACATAATTAAGCATCTTGAGAATAATAAATTAATCAGTGATGGGCAATATGGTTTTAGACGATGTCGATCAACTGCAAACATTCTTTGCCTTCTTAAGCATAAAATCAACCAAGCTACAGACCAACATGGTGAAACACATACAATAGCACTGGATATATCAAAGGCATTTGATAGAGTCTGGCATTAATCCTTATTGTCGAAGATGTCACACTACGGCCTTGCATCATTAGTATAATAAAGATGAATGAAGATATAACACCAGTACTCTTCAATCCTTTATTGGCTAGGGTTGAGTACAGGAGCGCCGAGACGCTGGTTGGTTATGTAAGAGTCTGGTGTGAACTGAAGGACTTGCTGCCTCCACAGGCCTGGGTGCCAGAGGCGCCCGCAAGTCTAAAGTGTCTGTGGTGCCATATGGTGTTGGACAATAGTGGTGTATACATTATTATTATATCTCCCCCCCCCTATTGACGTCCGACGAGGCGATGGTGGAGTCGGGCGGTGTAGGTTGAGTGGAGGGCGGTAGACGAAGCTGTCGTAGGAAGCGGCGGTTGCGGAGCGTGGCTCGCCCCGACCCATCCACCCGGATGGTATACTGGCGGTGTGGATGCACCTCCACTACAGTGCCAGTCTTGTTCCACCGTGTCGGGTTGTTGCCCCCCTGGTTCTGGACGGAGACCCGGTCACCGACGTGGAGTGGTGATAAAGGCCGGGCTGAAGCATTATAGTATGTGGCTAGGGCAGCGTTACGGTGGAAAAGGGCTGCCTCACGAGCTTCGGCCGAGAGAAGCCAGTGGGGGTGGAGGTGGAGAAGTGCAGGATTGCAGGGGACGTGGTCCCGTAGGGTCCTGCCGAAGAGAAGTTGAGCTGGTGACTTGTCAATGGTCGAGAGGGGTGTGTTCCTGTATTGGAGGAGGGCGCGGGCTGCGGCGTTGTTGTCGAGAGAGCCAGTGGGGGATGTACAGTCCGCGATGATGCGGCGGGCTGCTTTAACAGCCAGCTCGGCGCGGCCATTAGACTGAGGGTAGAACGCAGAGCTGACCCGCTGTGACACACCCCAATGTGCCAGGAATTCTTGGAAGTCCCCGGCTGTGAACTGGGGCCCACCATCGCTCGCCAGTACCCGGGGTGCTCCGTAGTGGGTGAAGAGGGTACGGCACGCCGAGATGAGGTGGCGAGCATCACATTTACCTGGTGGCAGGTAGAAGATGTGGACATTGCTGGAGAAGCGATCGACGTAGACCAGGTAGTGTTTGCCCTGGTGCTGAAAAAAATCGGCGGCTACCTGGTCGTATGGCCATTGGGGTGGGTCAGATGACATGAGTGGCTCTTTCGGCTGGGACGGGGCGTGGGCGCGGCAGTAGTGGCAGGTATCCAGGCAGTTGCGTAGGGCCTTGTCAATACCTGGCCAGTAAACACTCGCACGTGCACGGGCCTTCATGCCAGTCATACCCTGACGAGCTGAGTGAAGGGCCTCGAGAACTCTGGACCGAAGATGATGGGGGATGACTGGTCGTTGATCCATGAGGGCTACCCCGTCGACGGAAGTGAGGCGGTCTCTAACACCCCAGAACTGTCGTAGTGGTGGGGCGGTCGCCTCTCTGGAGTCCGGGAAGCCCTCGGGGATGGTCTGAAGAAGGGAGGTATACTCGCTGTCTTGTTGGCCGGCAGATTTAAGGTCAGACCATGATACAACTGGGTCAGGTATGGCGGCGAGCATGGTGAGGGAGGCCAAGGCAACCGAGTGGATATCGAGCTCGCTGGCGGCCGCACTATGCACATCATGGGCGTCCGCGGAGGGCCTGGTCGGGTAGCGGGAAACAGCGTCAGGGCCGCGGTGCCATTTGCCAGGCGTATGTTGAATGATGAACTGGTATCGTAGGGTACGTTCCTTAATCTTGAACAGGCGAGGGTTTGGTATGTTGTCAAGGGACCGGTCGTTAAGGATGTGCAGTAGAGGTCTGTGGTCCACGACGACGACGAGGTCAGGGCAGCCCAGGACAAACATTCTGCATCTGTCAAGGGCGTCAGCCACTGCTAAAGCCTCGCCTTCGACGGGTGCGTAGTGGGACTCCGCAGGTGTGGTAAAACGGGAGCCGGCGAAGATAAGTTTCCAACCGACCTTGCAACAGGTGGGGGCAGATGCGGTGGGGCAGGAACAATGTTGTTGGAGTAGGAGGAAGCCAAGGCCGGTTTTGCTCCAGTCTGTGGCGAGGCACGTGGGTCTGCCGATCTCGAAGGAGCAGACCCCTTCCTCCACCAGGTGTGTGATGTGGTCCTTAGATGTGGCAAAGGTACGGTCGAGTGCCTCATCCCAGTGGAAGGGGGTTTTGGACTGCACAAGTTCCCGGAAGGGCGCCATTTCCGGTTTGATGCTGAAGGCCCAGGCGACCTGTTCAACGAGACCAAACCACGACCGGGCTCCCGTGATGTCTGTGGGCGTGGGAAAGTCACGGATGGCCTTAATCATGGACGTGCATGGCTTAATTCCAGTGTCTGTGATGGTGAGTCCGGCAAAGTCAACTGAAGGGGCGGCGAAGGTAAACTTGTCAGGGTTGAAAGTGACACCGTTGGTTGCACAGAGGGCCAGGTAATCAAAAGTGTGCCAAAATGCCTCCTCGACTGAAGAGTCCCACAAAAGGGAGTCGTCGACACACTTCACCTTACGAGGGACAGCCTGTATGATTGCGTCGAAGCGTCGGGTATAGGCGTCGCCAGCTGCCAAGTAACCTTGAGGGGCCCTGATATACCTGTAACGCCCAAATTCTGTGATAAAAGTCGTAGCCTCCCTGCTGGATTCGTCGAGTAGAACAGCATGGTATCCATTCCAGGCGTCGAGGACCGTCTTACGAGTGCCTGCAGGGATGGATTGGGCCAAGTTGAATGGGCTCGGGGTGTGATGTATCTCCCGAAGGCAGGCGTGGTTGAGTGCCTGCAGGTCAACTGTACGGCGGGGTTGTCCAGTTTTCTTGGCGACCACCACCATCCTAGAGCACCAGGTAGTAGGGGTACCGATGGGGACAGGCTCAATAATGCCCAGTGCGACGTCCCTGTCGAGATCTGCTTTGACCTGGGCCTTCCAATGATGTGGTATAGGGGCAGGGGTGTGCACGGCACGTGGAGATGCGCCAGGCTTGATATGGATGTGCATGGGAGGGCCAGACATCGTGGGGAGTGGGCCGCTGGTGGTGTTAAATGCTGAAGATGCAAACTGTGACAAGAACCAGTCACGAAGGTCAGACAGGTGCAGGTCGTTAGGTGGGAAGGGGAGGGAAGGGGGCCGGTGTGGTGGAGGGGTCCTGGTCAAGGTGGGTGGTGGTTGGGCTGTGTGGGCGGCCATGCAGGGGGTAGGTGTGGGGAAGTCGGGAGGGATGATATGTAGTGCCCTACAAGCTGAAATGCTAATAAATAACGGTGACTGTGCCTGAATAATAAAAATATCATCAGAAGTAGTGTAGGGGGTGCCGGCAACGTCGGTGGCGGTAATGGTAGTCGGCATATAACCCAGGACCTGGAGAGTGTGACCCCCCACGGCCGTGATCCGTTGGTGTGTAGGCTGTAGGTGGTGGCGGTGGAGGCCCAGTGCCCGTAGTAATTGCAAACCAGCCACAGATACTTGGGCGCCCGTGTCAGGGTGGGCCGTGACACTGGTGGGGTGAGAGTGGGGCGACATGGCAGTAGAAATGGTAATGGGCAAGGAGGGGAGCCGGGCGGGTGGTGGTTTGTTAACAGCCTGTTTGATAGTACCAATGATAACAGCCGCGGATGAAGGTGAGGGCGTGGAGTGACAAACTGTGGAGTAATGGTTGAGTTTGTTGCATGACGGGCAGGTCTTGCCCCAAGCAGGGCATTTGGATGGGCGTTCGGCTCGAGAGTGTGTGGATAGGCCGCACCCACTGCACTGGGAAGAGGTGGATTTACAAACCTTGGCAAAGTGGTTAGGTTTATTACACGCCGTGCAGGTCTTGCCCCATGCAGGACACTTCGAAGATCGTTGGGCTTGTGAATGTGAAGATAGGCCACACCCGGAGCAACGTGTGGGAGATGAAGTGGGGCCGACGTGGGGAGGTGGTGGGGCGTGCGACGGGGGCTGAGTAGGTTGGGCGGGGGGCTGGATAGGGGCGGGGCGTGGGTAAGTACTCTTGAGACGCTGGTATGGTGATTTCACAGCATGTATCCCCGGTTGCATTGCCGTCTGATCGAGTGCCGCAGATTCGAACCCCACACAGTAGTTGATAACATCTTGTAAGGTAGGTAGGGTGCGGTCCTTAGTTAAAACATCTTGCTGAAGGGACGAATCACTAATCCCGATAGTCACTTGGTCCCGTATGTGTTCGTCAGAGACATCAGTGTGGCAACAGGGGCAGGTAAAGCCACAGTCCAAAGTGGCCTCCGTAATACGCGTGACGTAGTCCCGGATCTGTTCAGTAGGTTGTTGGAGAAGAGACCGGAAGTGGTGGCGAGCGGCTGCGCGGTTCCGTTGTCGGTGGACGAGTTGTGTGATGAGAGTTGCTAGGTCGATTTCTGGCAATGAGGAGAACGCCTGATTGTGAGCAAATATGGCGCTCTGAAGGGCAGGGTCGCACGTCTGGTAGAGCTCGATGGTAGCCTCATGAGGTGGTAGAAGGACGAGCCGCTTGTAGACCTCCCAATCAGCCCAGAATTTGCGTAGGGCGTGTCCCGGCATGTGTAAAGCGGCCTGGGGCCGCGTAGGGGCAGCCCGGCGGGGCGGGGCGGGGCGTGGCTGGGCAGGGTAGGAAGGGACTTGAGGTGTTGGTGGGACTTGAGGTGGTGGTGGTATGATGACGTCATGCGCAGAAGGGGCTGCGCCGTGAGGGTTGGTGCCAGCCGTACGATAGCCAGGGGGGGCATAATGGCCGCCGTAATACCGACCGTCGCTACCGACACCAGTGTGGGCCTGGCCGTCAGTTGGGGAGGGTGTGGGATGTTCGCTCTTGAGAGAGTGGGTAAAGGGATTGGTCATGTTCATATGTAATAAAGACATGTGGGGAGTAACTGGCATATGGTGGGGCACTGAGACATGGGTAGCTGGCATATGGTGGGGCACTGAGACATGGGGAGATGGCATATGGTGGGGCACTGAGACATGGGGAGATGGCATATGGTGGGGCACTGAGACATGGGTAACTGGCATATGGTGGGGCACTGAGACATGGGGAGATGTATAAGGTGTGGGTGTCTGTGTAGAGGGATGAATAAGTGTATCACTGGTGGGGTGTGAGGTAAAGGATGGGTCAGCCTGGTGGGTAACATTACTGGCCTGGGGCTGATGTTGTAGAGGCTGGTGGGGCTGGAGATCCTGACGGGGCGGTGGTGGAGCTGTAGCGGGGCGATGTTGTAGATCCTGGCGGGGCGGTGGTGGAGCTGTCGCGGGGCGATGTTGTAGTTGTAGATGCTGCTGGTCCTGGTGATGCTGTAGAAAGGTGGCCATACTCGATTGGAGGGCGTCGATCCTTTCATTCAAGTAGATGATGGATGGGTATGGAGACAGGGCATCGGGCAATGAAGGCTCGACCGGTTGGGAGGTAGATGTAGCCAGGTAGGGACCGCATGGCGGCAAGCCGGCTTCCACAGCAGCTGCAGCCTCAGCTAGGTAGTGCAGGTTCTCCATGTAGGTTCAGATACTGATATACACTGCGCCATATAATAAAGATGAATGAAGATATAACACCAGTACTCTTCAATCCTTTATTGGCTAGGGTTGAGTAAAGGAGCGCCGAGACGCTGGTTGGTTATGTAAGAGTCTGGTGTGAACTGAAGGACTTGCTGCCTCCACAGGCCTGGGTGCCAGAGGCGCCTGCAAGTCTAAAGTGTCTGTGGTGCCATATGGTGTTGGACAATAGTGGTGTATACATTATTATTATAATTAGTTCCACTAATTTCTTCTTATCTTCATAACAGAAAAATATGTGTAATGGTAGATGGCCTTTATTCTCAATTTCACTCAATAAATGCTGGTGTTCCCCAGGGATCAGTTTTGGCCCCAATTCTGTTCCTCATTCATATCAATGATCTCATATCTACCACTCATAATCCAATACATTCCTACGCAGATGACTCAACACTCTACAGTTCCTTCACATTTACCAATTCTTTCACCCAACCCGATCTTATAAATTCAAAAATAAACACTGCAATTTCTCTGAACCAGGACCTTTCTAGAATTAATGGATGGGGACAAAAGAATCTAGTTTCCTTTAATGCACAGAAAACTAAGTACATTCAATTTTCTAACCGACAGATTCTCACTGACTCCCATATATTTTTTAATGATGTAAATATTCCCACTTCCCCTAGTATTGACATTCTCGGTGTAACATTAACTACTAACTTGAGCTGGACACATTATGTTAGAAGCATTGCTAAGAATGCCTCTAAAAAACTGGGACTCCTGTACAGAGTTCGAGAATTCTTCACTGACGAGCAGTTGGCCGTAATATATAAAAGTCATGCGCGTTCTCAGATGGATTACTGTTCACCTCTGTGGAGTGGAAGTGGAGTGGTTGCATTGAGGCAGTTGGACAAAATTAAAAATAAAGCTATTAGATTAATCAATAACCCTGCAATCACACAGGACCTTCCTACATTATCCATACTTAGAAACGTTGCATCCCTTGCATTATTCTACAGATATTTTCACAGCAATTGTTCCGAGGAACTTGCTTCAATTGTGCCGCCTCTCCACATCTTTCCCCGTAGAACTAGGGCAGCTGAGAGCGCCCATGAATTTACACTTTCTCCTCCACAATGCAGAACTTCTGCATTTCAGAATTAATTTATCCCCAGAGCTATTACTCTTTGGAATTCACTTCCCTCGAATTGCTTTCCACAAACATACAATCTACAAATGTTTAAATCCAGTTGTTACAACAATTTTATGAATGGAGGATGCCTTTAGGCACATGGACCTTTTTGTTTTATCTGTGTTTTTCCTTCCGCCGTTCATTGTCTCTTTTAAAAAAAAAAAAAAAAAAAAAAAAAATCGTACCTCCCCTTGGGGTAGGTAGGGTATAGCGAGATCCGTTTGCATATACTGTATACGCCAATCTGTGAGATTAATATGCTGTACACTATATTGCATTTGCTGTCATTATTTCTGATTTAATCTGAAGCATCAAACTGATTAAACATATTGATGAGGATATTCAATGCAACTCAAGACAACTTCAAAATTCATAACCCAAATGAACGACCGTGACTGTACACTGTTCATTCTCTTAGTTAACTTGTATTCGATATATATTTTTGTTAAACTGGTTTGAAAATCTACACTGCTGTCCATTTCCGAATAACATTTGTTTTTAAACCCACCATTTCACAATGTATTTTAAAATAAAAATATATCATGCTGTCATCACCGACCCGTGCATGACCCCCATGTAGGTTTTATTTTTCATTTTGTATTTTTTTTTAATAAAAATTTCACAACCTACATCGTACCACCCCCATTTGCCCTCACACACACGTTTTCATTTTGCCTTGTGGTCTCAATAAGAAATCCAATACCCCACCCACCCCCCACCCCCCCACACACACACAGGGCTACATATAACCGCAACACAGACTCATACCTATCTACCCCAGTATATATACGATACTCCTTCACTCTTTGACAAACGCAAACCCACACGCAAACGCACGCAAACAAACACACTACCTCCTACACTCTTGAACACGCAAACATTCGAATATATACCAAAAACGCCCACACAAATAACCCACTTATATTTACACAATACATATTATCCCCTACATACATTATTTACACATACATACACTTTTCACAGGACCTACACTAACATACCCCCCCCCCCCCCCCACCTTCATTACTCACACAACCACCCAATACACGTGTGCACTACCACACACACCTCTCTCCGCCAAAACTTAACCCTCACCCAACCCCTTAACTCTCCCCACACACTTCATCCCCGTCTCCCACACCCACACAATCGCCTCCTATAAACGCCCATTCCCATGCCTTATTTCCCCCCTCCACATACACACACATTTGATCCCCCTAACCCCTTCCATATGCATATTAACACACACACACACACACCGCGGCTAGCTCAGTGGTACCATCCCTGCCTGCAACTGAGCAGGCCCGGGTTTAAATCTCGCTCAGGTTGATGAAGGTTTTCCGAGACATAGCTGGCAGTTACCATCTCCCTTGAGCAAGGAGATGGGTATTTGTCATTGATGATAATGTCTAGGAAGCGGGACAATACGAGCCAAAAACTCGATTCCTGTCAAACTACAATTATGAATACACACAAACACTCTCTCTCTCTCTCTTTCCTTCATCCCCCTTTCCCTCCTCACCGACCCCAAACACACAAACCCTTTCCGAAGTATCAGTCTGACGCTTCAATTGCAACTCTCGTTCAAAATTGTATCACCCACATTCAACGCCCGTCTCCCCTCCCCTCCCCTCCCCTACCCTACCCACCACCACCACCACCACTCGTCGACCCCCTCCCCCCACCCGTGAAGGAGGACCCCACAGCCCCTTTACTCCCCCTTATGACACCCCCTCTCCCCCCTCCTCCTCCTCCCACGACCTACGACCCTCCCTAGCCCACTCCCAATCCCACCGAACGTTTGCTAAATCGGCCTCGGGGGAGAGTTAGGTTTTCAATTTACTTCGCTTACGTGTATGTATGTACTCTGGAGTTTATGTGGGGCGACTTTTTTTTTGTTTTTTTGTTTTTTTCAAGGGGGTCGGGGTGGCATTTGTTTTTACGGGTGTGCGCGAAAGAGGGCATTGTTGTGTTGTGGGAATTTGTTTGAACATATTTATTCAGATGTTCCGTATTTGATAGCTAGCGGGTTTTTTTCTCCTTTCTACTCTCTACCTGTCCATGTTTATGTGTGTGTGTGTGTGTGTGTGTGTGTGTGTGTGTGTGTGTGTGTGTGTGTGTGTGTGTGTTAGATCTCACTCACAGAAACTGAATAGTTTCTGATATGAATACTATTATCAGACGGTAGTTAGACTAAATTATTCAATGCCATCTTGACCCTATTTAGTCCAAAGTGGGTATCTTTGGACCGGTCCTCTTTTGCTGAATTAGTTTGGAGTTTTAAAGACGCTTCACACCATTAGTTTGGCGATAATAAGACGATTCACCCCATTTAGATGTAGATTATGTCTGGGCGAGTGATAGTGAGCTTGTAACTTTTAAAAAAATGGTCTTCGGCCGGGACATTTTTCTTTCGAAAATGTAAAAGTCTAGCCTACGTGAGTTGCAGTTGGGATGTGTGTACATGCTTAGATTGATATGCAGGATTCGAAGTTGCATAATAAATCGTAGGCAGTGTCCACCATTCTTTAACTGTCTTCGTGGCGCAATGTATAAGGTGTTGATTTTCGGTGTGAGCGTCCTGGGTTCGAATCCACGGACTGCCACATGTGTGTGTTCAATTTCATTAATCGATTTTAGGAGTAGAGTTGGTTGTTGGATAGAACATAATAATTGAAGGGGGTGAGGGTGGGCATTTTCTTAGTTTGAAGTCTGGGAAGGCGTTTTCGTTAGCCTATGGGACAAACTAAATTACATTGCTCGAAAATGACAAAAAGCAAGCATAATCCTCAATAATAATGATACAAAATACCATACATATCCACAAGACTTTGGCCCAGATAGTGTTAACAAATAATTAGCATTGGCAAGTCGAGGGCAACATTAAAATTATAACGTCACAAGCCACAACGGTTTTTTTTTCTTGTTCTTTTTTTGCTAGTGACCAAATAATCGAGAACGCTATTGGTTCTCCAAAGAAAAGTAGATAGCTTGGTATTATTACTAAATTTGAGGAGATAAGGTTGACAATGGTCAGTATCTATTGTGCTGGGATCAATATGAAAATTGCATAATCATTACGTACTTTTGGTTTATGTGCAGGAGGGAGACAAAAGGCAAAACTGCCTGTGACGAGTGCCTTCCCCAGAGTTGAAAGAGTGACAGGGCCAAAATCAAGGAATGTTCGAGCAAAAAAGTCTGGACACACAGTTTCAAACAATTTAAGTCACAGGATGAGGGAAAGATGGATTCAGGGAGAGAGTTCCAGAGCTCAGATGTTGAAAAGAAGAGAGATTGGGAGTATCGTTTCACTCTTGAGTTGGAAAGTTGTACAGAGTAGGGGTGGGATTGTGTTGCAAGAGGGGTACTACGTACCCCACGTAGAAGAGGTGGTATACACTGAGAGAGCTCTGAGAAACACTGATTATTGTAGTAGCGATAGAATAGCAAGAGAAATGCAACTTATGAATGAAAGGGCATGGAGAGATTAAAAATGCATAACGGACAAATATATATATATATATATATATATATATATATATATATATATATATATATATAAACATTGTACTGTACAAGAACCATTAACCAAATTACAACCTTCAACAGTAAGATTAGGGTAAAGTGGGCATTCAAGTAGAAAGGAAAATGCTGCAACCCAGTGGTCGTCAGAGTGCAATGACCTAGATGTCTATTCGCTGTAAGTAGGTGCAAAATCATGACCTCTAACCTCTGTAACTCAAAAACGACTAGAGTAATCAACCTAATATTTGTACCATTTGGGAAGAGTCAGTCAAGGAATAGATGTGGATATTTACAGCCTATTTGTTCTAGCCTTTTTTGAGTTACAGAGGATAGGTCATTGTTTCTCGCCTACTTACAGCGAATAGACTATAGATGACAGAGGATTGAAAGTTCAGCCATGTGCGAGTGTCAATGGAGGCCGAGATGAATCAAAAGGCTTCCGAGTTTAAGGATGGTGACCTGTTTTTGTTCTGTCCTTTTCTATCTTTCTCTGCCTTGTATCCATATGGCCCCATTCAGCCTACTGTTTTAAGACGTTTATCCTCATCCAGGTGTCAATTTTTTACTGGTGAGCGGTAGCAAGCCAGCATATTTTTTAATTGTGTTTGACAGCAGGCTAAATTTGTAAATTTTTCGATAGAGAAACGTCTCCGGCGAAGCCGGATTTCTTCGTATAATGCTGGCTCGCTATCGCTCGCCAGGAAGAAATCGGCACCTAGATGGGGATAAACGTCTTAAAATAGTTGGCTGAATGGGGCCGAATGGATACAAGCCAGAGAAAGAGAGAAAAGGACAGAAATAACAAAAAGCAGGTCACACCCTTAATTAACGTGATGTTA
The DNA here is from genome assembly GCA_037953745.1 of Lithodes maja. NCBI lineage: Eukaryota > Metazoa > Arthropoda > Malacostraca > Decapoda > Lithodidae > Lithodes > Lithodes maja. The sequence continues at coordinate 2,214 of JBAKBP010028690.1, read as the reverse complement.
TATTTTCTCCACACTATGATATTCACTTCAAGTTGATAATATTCCAAGATAAATATTTGAATTTGCAAGCAACATTAAAATAATCATCAACAAATATAGCCCTCTTCCTAAATATTCCATATCCATCTTGCAAGTTATGCCATCCATTAAACGGCATATCATATTTCTCCATCAGGATATAAGAACTGTCATTGCTGTAGGCATCAAGATTTTTCGGAAGCGCAATCTAAAATACGTTTGGAGTACACACACAAATATATAAAAAACATAGTCAACGTAATTTCCAATCATCTATTTTTCATTAACTTCACCACAACACCAAACACCTCACCTCACAGACTCGCATAGCGTTTTGTATTTTTGCTAAATATTTATGTCGAAAGCTTAGACATCTTCATAGTCTGAAATACGCCAGGGGTCAATTATCGGACTGAAATAAGAACTGTGCTATGTTGGTAAATAGATGGCAAAAATATATACCTTAACCCCTTCTGTACCGGCGATGTACTTTTCATTATATTCTGGCAACTATTAGACGATTTTGTTCAGCTTAGGAAGGATGTCTACTCAATAAAAAGCTTCATACTGTCTCAATTCATCTTTTTAGCGACCATATATCCTTCCTAAGCTTCATAAAATCGTCTAAATATAGCTGAAATCAAATGACAAAGACGTCGCCGGTACAGAAGGGGTTAATTCATTTCAATAATTTGGTTTACTTGTAAATTAATTGGTGGGTTGGTGATGATATGAATAAATAGCGAGATGAATATGTATAATCAGTAAGAAGATGAATATGTATAATCAGTAAGAAGATGAATATGTATAATCAGTAAGAAGATGAATATGTATAATCGGTAAGAAGATGAATATGTATAATCGGTAAGAAGATGAATATGTATAATCAGTAAGAAGAGGAATATGTATAATCAGTAAGAAGATGAATATGTATAATCAGTAAGAAGAGGAATATGTATAATCAGTAAGAAGATGAATATGTATAATCAGTAAGAAGAGGAATATGTATAATCAGTAAGAAGAGGAATATGTATAATCAGTAAGAAGATGAATATGTATAATCAGTAAGAAGATGAATATGTATAATCAGTAAGAAGATGAATATGTATAATCAGTACGAAGATGAATATGTATAATCAGTACGAAGATGAATGCTTTTATGGACGGCCTGATGTGAATACTAATGTTCGTGAATGTTGTTTGTAGAGAAAACATTATTCCTGGAAATTTGCCAAGTTAAAGATGCTAAAGGGAGATGGGTCGTTTTTTTGGTCCCCCTTCTTCATGTTTAGCCCCATTAGTTTTCAGGTTTTAAGACCCCCCCCCCCCATTAGTTTGTCGATTTTAAAGCCTTTCGTCCAATTTCTATATCAATATCAAGACCTTTCGTGCCATATAGGTGTCATTTTCTTTCCTGGCGAGCGATAGCGAGCCTGTAAATTTAAGATAAATCGGCCATCGACCGGGGCATTTTTATATCGAAAAATGTACAAAATTATTTTGAAGGGGGGTCTAGAGTGTTTTTTAAAGCTTGGTGAAGGTCTAGCGAGGAAACAAAGAAATTAGTAAATAATTAAATATATAGGCATAAAAAGTAACCACCTTAAGGAGTAAATTTCAGAGTGCGACACAATGGAAGCCTAAAGATTAACCCTACCAGTATCAGTGAAGTCCTTTTCATTGTATTCTGGCTACTAATAGACAATTGTATTTAGTTTAGCAAATATATGTTGATATGTGTGTGATTTTGTGTGCAAAATTATATGTTAATATGAATGAAGAGTAATATCACTAACTGTTATATATGTGTATAAGTGCATATTTGTGTAAGTGTATCTATGTGTAAGTGTATCTGTGTTTGAATCTATGTACAGGCTTCGTGTGTGTGTACGGTATGTGGATGAGTGTGCATAATTGATTATTTATGTGTACATGCTTGTGTATCTCTGAATGTATGTGCAGTGCATGTTATGTGGGTGTGTGTATGGGTATATATATATATGGGTATATATATATATATATATATATATATATATATATATATATATATATATATATGTATATATTTGTGTATATATGGGGAGGTGTGGTGGAGTGGTCATGCCACTGGATTGGTAATCCTATGGACCCGGGTTCAAATCCCGATATGTCAATGGGAAGATATTATTGGGATTGAATTTGTGCTGTACCTAGTAT
>JBAKBP010028689.1:25000-28211 GCA_037953745.1 Lithodes maja | reverse complement strand
ATGTTTTTTATGTTTGCAATTATAACTATCTGGATTGATTTATGGATAGATCTTGGCTTAACAATAAATAGTATATAGAGTTTTGTAGTTGATTTATAGAACATTATATTCCTAAATTTCGTTCCAGAGATATACTTCCATAACTTCAAATAGGTGAAGTCCAGGAATTTGTATGAGTGGGCTAGAAACTATGGTATCCGAGTGTACATACGGTCGAGTCTGGATAGAGGCACACGTTTAAAGTTGTATTGAACCCAAAGGAGACAATCTATCTATCTATATATTGCCAGACGGCGTGATCCCCAAAGGGGATGCACCTGTCCCCAGACAGTTGACGCCCCTCCTCCCATCCAGCACCGCTTTCAGGCATAATTATTATAATTCTTGACTCCATTCTTCCACCTCTCTCTCGATTTACATCTCCCTCTCCATCCTGCCACCTCGCTCTCGTACACCCTCTTAGTAATTCTCTCGCTTCCCATACGTTCCACATGGCCGAACCATCTCAAGGTGTTCCTTTTCACATTTTTCAGCACATCTACATCCACACCACACCGCTCTCGTACTTCCTCATTCGTCTGTCTATCCCTCCATGTAACTCTGCACGCACTTCTAAGGAGATAATACAACGCTTTATTATATGCAAGATGCTTCAGAACTTGCCTTTAAATGTTCAAATATTAAGATGGTTGTCTACTGTCTACTTATTATGACTCACGAATGTGTACACTCAGATGCCATAGTCCCTAACCCACCCATAAGTATTCGTGGATCCGCTCTTTATTTGTTATGCAGTTTTAACGATATGGATATACAGACGGCCGTGGGCTAAACATGAGGGAGAAGGGGGTCCAGTAACCCCAAACTAAAAGTTCAAATTAATTATATCTGGTGCCATTCGATTTCCCTCGCCCAACACATTCCATACATTTCCCTCGCCCAACACCTTCCATACATTTCCCTCGCCCAACACCTTCCATACATTTCCCTCGCCCAACACATTCCATACATTTCCCTCGCCCAACACATTCCATACATTTCCCTCGCCCAACACATTCCATACATTTCCCTCGCCCAACACATTCCATACATTTCCCTCGCCCAACACATTCCATACATTTCCCTCGCCCAACACATTCCATACATTTCCCTCGCCCAACACATTCCATACATGATCGTAGATTCTATTTTCAACCAGCCATTCGCCCAGAATTATTATTTTTTTTTAAACATCTGGGTTTTAGTCCAGGCGAAGCGAGTACCTCGGCAAGTCAGTTCTAATTTTGTGTTTTCAAGGGTATATATTATGGATTCGTCTCGCTGTTGCGATTCCAACGGTATATTTTGTTATTTATTTAGACAATTTTTAGGCCCAATAGACCTATTTTTTTATTTTGAATATATACAGTATATATATATATATATATATATATATATATATATATATATATTCTAAATCACCCATAGACGGGTTATTTATGAATGGATTTTGCTCAAATTTCTACCACAAGTACACTTTCACCCGCTGAACCAAGGGCACAAACACAATTTAAATCGCACCATTACTTTAGGATTTAGATTTTGATTCGAACTCCAGAAATGCCCGAAATGAGCACTTTTTCAACTTTCAAAGTCTTCTGTAGCCCAAACTAAAAGTCCAAATTGATTCTACCTGGTGTCATTCGATTTCTCTTGCCCAACACCTTCCGACTAGATTTCCGACTTCCGATATCCTCAACCTCTACGATGAGAGTAAAGCTGTAGATATTATATACCTTGATTTTCAAAAGGCCTTTGACAAAGTTCCCCACAAACGTTTACTGCTAAAACTAAAAGCGCATGAAATACAAGACGGTGTGTTGAAATGGATAGAAAATTGGCTCAACAACAGAAAGCAAAGAGTAGTCATAAACGGTAAGGCATCTAAATGGACCAATGTAAGTAGCGGGGTACCCCAGGGATCGGTACTAGGACCAATTCTCTTTCTAATTTACATCAACGACATAGATGAGGGTCTCACCTGCACAATCTCAAAATTTGCTGACGATACAAAAATTGCAAATAGCGTACTCTCAAAAGAACAAGTTGACGATATGCAACACAATCTAGATAAATTGTCATGTTGGGCCCAAATTTGGCAAATGAGTTTCAATGCGGATAAATGTAAAGTACTACATGTCGGATACCTAAATGAGAAAGCAAACTATTCGATGAATGGCACTCAGCTTAAGAATGTAAACAGAGAAACTGATCTGGGAGTAACAATATCGAGTAACCTAAAACCGAGTCAACAATGTTCAGAAGTTGTTAAGAAGGCAAACAAAATAATTGGCTTTATAGGCAGGTCATTTGAGCATAAATCCAAAGAAGTTATCCTAACCCTTTACAATTCCTTAGTCCGCCCTCTTCTGGAATACTGCGTTCAATCCTGGTGCCCTTATTACCAAAAAGATATAAACAAGCTAGAACGAGTTCAACGTAGAGTTACCAAAATGATACCTAGCCTAAAGAACAAACCATACGAAGAGCGTCTTCGAGAATTAAATCTATTTCCTTTAACCCAGCGCAGATTAAGAGGCGACTTAATTCAAGTGTTCAAAATCATCAAAGGCATCGACAATATGAACTGTAGTAAGTACTTCACTATCAACCAATCTAATTACACACGGGGAAACGGTTGCAAATTATTGGTAAATCTTTTAACTCGCACGAATCTAAGAATTTCTTCTTCAATCGAGTTGTCAACTTGTGGAATGGGCTTCCCCGAAACGTTATAGACTGCAGCACCGTTGATTCATTTAAATTCCGCCTAGACAAATATCTCGCATCAAACCCGCGACTGACTGCGTTTGTAAATGAATAACTTTATCCTCCCCTCAGTTACTAACCCATATGTCCCCTACTAACTTCCTAGTCCTGCCACGTTAGTGGCAGGGCAGTAGTTCCCTTTCCAATGTTCCCTTACCCACTCTAAACCACTGTTTGGACACTTGATCCTCAGTGTTTTGGAGGACAAGCAGCCTAGAAGGGTCACTAGATCTGTTGTTGCTTGATTTCCTTTGTACTCCTTTGTACTCCTTTGACTATGGTCGTAGATTCTATTTTCGAAAAGCCATTCGCCCAGAATCAAACGTTATTTTAAAAAACAAATTGAAGCCGAGTACCTTGGCAGGTCATTTTCGAATTTTGTGTCTTCAAAGGTATATATTAT